>JAOTOL010001649.1:152500-205000 GCA_034440575.1 Imbricaverruca yamaguchii | reverse complement strand
GCCTCAGTCACGTGTGGCCCGCCCTCAGGCCGCCTTAGTGACGTGTGGCCCGCCCTCAGGCCGCCTCAGTCACGTGTCGGCCGTGCAGGGCGGCTCGGCCCAGCTGCCGTGTGACGTCACGCAGGCGGCCGGCGACGCCCGCCTACGCCTGGTGCTGTGGTACTTCGACTCCAGCACTATCTACACGTGAGTTGTGGCCGCGCTATCGTGACGGATGTCGCCGCATCTGCCTCCGCCGTGGCGGCCGCCATGGAACGTTTTGTCGGCTCACGTATGAGCAGCGCCGACGACGGCGGGGGCAGGCACCACTCCCGGCATACTGCGGCCGCAGTCCCGAGGCGGCCAACCCGCCGTTGGAGTGTCTCGTTTATAAGCCTAGTCACGTGGCCGGCGACGTGGTCACCTGCATCTACAGTCTGCATAGGGCGATCCGGTTGGTTGGTAAATGGCCGAACTCGTTGGCTGGTAGATGGCCGATCTCGTTGGCTGGTAGATGGCCGATCTCGTTGGCTGGTAGATGGCCGATCTCGTTGGCTGGTAGATGGCCGGCTGACGGGTGATGTCCGTATTAGCTCGGCTCGGCGCGTGCCGCGGCCATATCTCTCCGACCACGGAAGTGGCTGTCAGTTCGCCGGCCGGCGATTACAAGAAGTGAATGTGATGAGTTTGAGACCTATGGGGCTCTGACTGTCGGTGTGCATCATTCGCCGGACGTGATCCTTGGGGCTGCACACAACTCACGGAGGTCGTCGAGAAGTCGGCCAATAAGTCGCCCTGCGGATCAGGCAATCGACTGTGTGATCTCGTTATCTGGATCTGTTCGTGATTGGCAATCACGTGTCTCACTCGGCTTGCTTGTCAGCAAGCTTCTTCATGACTAGGTGCACAACCTGATTTGAATGAAAAACATTCTCTTCCAATTCGACAATTGTGTCATGGACCCATGTTGAGGAAAACTAGCTTTTGTCCCGGAAGTTCGTCTATGTGCCGAAAGGCACCGCACGAAATTACAGATCCGCCTGGGTTGCATCCCAGATAATACTACCATTCGAATTTCTGCCTTGCAGACGGGAACCTCATTCTCTCGCTTGGTCAAGATGCATTCAAACACAAATGAAAATGAATGGCAGCCAAGATAATCTCGGAGCGACCGACACAAAATGGTCGGCTTGCAGAGTAGCTGCCGCCAATATTTCCCCCCGAGAATACTGAGCATTCACATCAGTGGTAGCCTCTGTCACACAATAGAAGGATAACAGCATTTTAGATTAATTGGCGGAGGCTTCCTTGAACTTCGATAGGAAGTTTGATTACTTACACGTTCACTGCATGCGGTACACCGGAGTGAATCCCGAATCCCCTTCCAAGACGACAAACCCCGATTTCGTATGACATAGAACTAGAACACCAATTTGAGTTGAGGTACACGGCTTTGCCTCACCCGAACGAAGGGACACCAATCGACCTAACGGCGTGCTTAGCTAGCAAATGCAAATATCTGAAGATCCCGGAATTCAACCAACTAGAGTCGGGTTCCTGTGTCCCTCGAATTGGGGAAAACCGGCAGTATATAGCACTAAGTCAGGTATCAGAATTTGAAATGATATCTGTGATTTGATATTAGCTCATTTTTTTCTAAAAAATGTAATCATCCGAGGCTAACTGCCGCTAATGACATTTTCTGGCATCCTAACATGGTGGACATTTTCCTTCCAGCCATCTGGTTTCTCCACCAAATCCTTGTGTCATTTTCGCCCTGCCACTCGCAAATTTCGCACTGTCCTGAACAAAGGTACCTTTTCCTCAGTATAGGTAGCCTTTTTACCTTGCCTCTCGCAAACGTCGTATTGTTCTGGACAAAGCGCCTTTTTCCAAGATGTACCTTTGTACCGTGCTACTCGTAAGTGTCGTATTGTTCTGGGCAAAGGTTCCCCTCTCCTTCGAATAGGTAGCCCTTTTTACCCTGCCCTTCGGAAGCGTCGTATTGCTCTGGACAAAGGTGCCCTTTTCCTCAGGATAGGTATATGTTTACCAACTTACTCCAGCAGTGACTATTCAGTAAACACACTAGCTCTACTACCGCTGTAATCAGCGCGGCTGTCTTCCCAGCTGCGAAGATGGTGTCACGATGTGACGAGCTGCCATTATGTTACGTGCGAACGGTTAGTCCACTGACTGCTGGTCTAATGTCCTTATACGATCTGGTCATGCTCGGCCATAGCCAGTGCATACTTGGATGATTCTTCACGTCCTACCAAAAACAACGTCCAATAAGTTGTTTTTCCTTCACGCGGTGATGGGGATATGTTGCATGACAGATGAGAAATGGCTGTGGATGACTGCAATTAGTGCCAGTATTCCATTTCCTGGTATGTGTCTGGTGGTGGTGGACTGGTGCCTAAGACTCGCCGGCTTAGTCGGCCATGATGTACCCACAACATGGGCATGTGTCTGGTGGTGGTGGACTGGTGCCTAAGACTCGCCGGCTTAGTCGGCCATGATGTACCCACAACATGGGCATGTGTCTGGTGGTGGTGGACTGGTGCCTAAGACTCGCCGGCTTAGTCGGCCATGATGTACCCACAACATGGGCATGTGTCTGGTGGTGGTGGACTGGTGCCTAAGACTCGCCGGCTTAGTCGGCCATGATGTACCCACAACATGGGCATGTGTCTGGTGGTGGTGGACTGGTGCCTAAGACTCGCCGGCTTAGTCGGCCATGATGTACCCACAACATGGGCATGTGTCTGGTGGTGGTGGACTGGTGCCTAAACTCGCCGGCTTAGTCGGCCATGATGTACCCAAACATGGGCATGTGTCTGGTGGTGGTGGACTGGTGCCTAAGACTCGCCGGCTTAGTCGGCCATGATGTACCCACAACATGGGCATGTGTCTGGTGGTGGTGGACTGGTGCCTAAGACTCGCCGGCTTAGTCGGCCATGATGTACCCACAACATGGGCATGTGTCTGAGCTGATTTGTACAGGAGGTGGAGGGGATGAATGCGGCGTCGCTGACATTACCGGATCATATCAGATACGACGCCCGAGGTCTGCGTAGTCTGGATGGGTCGCACTGGGTCAGCGGACAGCTCAGCGACAGCCGGCGGCTTGAGTTCGAGCCCAACGACAGTCCGGCTTTTCTCCGGATCTCGGCCGTCAGCATCGCCGATGCTGGCCTCTACCGCTGCCGGGTCGACTTTCTCCACGCGCCTACGCGTAATTCGCTGGTCAACCTAACCATCATAGGTAAGTCAGAACTTGAGGAAAACAATGGTTAATGAGAGGTTGAGTGGTAGGTAAGAAGAAATTGCAACGTTCCATTTCACCTATAAATACCTGCTGACTCTTGTCAGAATAGCGTCACACGATCCACCACTGATTCCCCCCTAGCTGTGCATTACCAGACTCGACAATAAGAATATGTGAATATGAAATTGGCATCTGTTTTGCATTTTTATACACGAGTGAGTGCGAAGCGAAAATCAATCGCCTTTGACGCCTTCATTATCCTTAATCGCCTTGATCGCCTTTGATCAGCTTTCATCAGCGGCCTTGATCGCTCAGCACCTGATATCGTAAACTTATCATCGGATGACCTCAAAAGATAGTGAACACGTGTGGCGTTGCCATCCCAGGGATATTCCAATAGTGACAACCAAGGCAATAGAAACCCAAAGTCATCAAATAGGGATGGGGCACAGAGCTCATCCAGCGATGAAAGAGCTCCTCAACATGAAAAAGCCAAGGTTGGTTTTGTAACACATGTTAAGGGTATGATGCCTAATGCTCAGAGTATTCGATCCAAATTTGATGAGTTCAAGTGCTATGTTGCTGAGGAAGAACTAGATTGTGCTTGCATTACTGAGGCATGGTTCAGCGAGGATATTTTGTGGATAACGAAAACTATGATATCCAGGGTTACAATATGTTTTCGTGTAATACGGGTCCAGCAGTGAAGTGGGGTGGTGTAGTACTCTGTGTGATTAAGCTTATTTAGTTCTCAAAAAGTGGCAGATGGGGTTAAAATGTGTCTGTGGAGTCCATTTGTCTTGATGTCGCTGTGGGAAAAGGCAACAGCAATAAACTAAGGATAGGAGCTTTGCACCGATCAGGAACCCTGGCACATTCTTAGCAACTGGAGCTCAATAAGGTGATTTGCGAGGAATTCAGTAGAATCTTACGGAGGAAATGCCTTATTCTTGGTTACTTTAATACGAGCACTGGGGGAGGGGGGCGAAATCCGCCCACCCATCCGGTTTTTCGTAGATAACTTCAGATTTTACCGGCCGATATACGCCATTGTTTAAGTACCTGCTAATAAATGACCGGTGCATTTTTTATAGTAAGAAAAATTAAAATCGAACGAACATTTTCCGCGTTGGAGGTCGCTAAAGTAAAAAAATGTGATCAGCGCCAGACCACAAGTATCAGCGCTTCCCGTATATCCGCAAAAAGGAAGTGTTCCTGGCAAAACTAGCGACTTGTTGTACATTGCTATGCTACATTGTTTTAAAAGTCATGTCAAGTCCCCGAGATCAAGTCAGGTCAAGTTCATGACAGGCTAATGGAACCAAACTTGGTCAACTGGAATGTGTCATAAGTGCAAATGACTGCCATGCGATTGATGTCACTTTACATGTTACTCCCTACGCACCCCGAAATCTACTGTTTGTCATTGTGTGTCTAAGCGTTCCCATATTATATTCATGTATTTCACTTTTTTCTTTGGGAAGCCGATTGTACCGAACCGCCCAACAGAGCAGTCGGGTTGGCAGCCCGGTTCCGGTAACTGGAGCAGGTAATCACCTAATAAGGTGTTCATATATAGGTGACCTGAGGTCAAATGGCGGATCTGACATCTGTATTGTACCATTAGTAATGTCCAAAACATCATTAATGCCAATTTTGGAGCATTTAAACGCAATCACAGCGATCCATAACAATGACAAGCCAAGCTACGCAAAACCAGAAAATTTGGCTATTTTAGCTTCATTTGACCTTGAAGATATTGATCTAAGGTCATGAATTTGGCACACCATAGAGTTCACCATCGTGCTCATCCACCCTGCAAATTTCGTTGCTCTAGCCTTCATAGGAGCTGAGATCTTAGGGGGCGGAATCCGCCCCCCTCTAGTGCGCGTTATTTTCAGAGGCCCTCCAGGGCGCGTGTTAATCTAAAAACATGAAAATTTTGGTGTTGGCTCCCCAATCCTACAAAATGTTTAAGAAATGCCTTGAAGAGGAATTGTTCTTACACCAGTTTGTAACGGAACCTACTCGTACTAGGCAGGGCTCATTCTTGGACCTTGTCTCCTGGGATTCAAGTGACTTAGTTCAAGACTTGACTGTAGGAGAAACTCTGGGAAGAAGTGAACATAACATAGTTAGATTCAAGGCACATGTGGTGGGAATCATCAAGGATAATTTGATAAAGGTTCATAATTTGAACAGAGCAGACTTTGACCGCATGAGAGTGGCTTTAAGTACCATAACATGGGAAGAATTATCCAATTTAAATGCCTATTAAATGTGGGAAAGGTTCAAATTTTACTTGAAAGAACTTCAGATTACACATGTCCCCCAAAAGCAAAGGCGAAAAAGAAGGGTAGGGAAGCCGGCATGGCTTACGCCAGATCTGATAAAAGCAATTAGGGCTAAGAAAGCTGCACTTAGTGTGTTCAAGGAAGCTTCAAATATCGTAGATTTAAGGTCGTATCAAAAAGCTAGGGACTCTGTGAAGCAGAAAATCAGAGCAGTAAAGAGAGCGAAAGAATTTGATTTGGCTAGGAACTGCAGTGGGGACAACAAAAAGTCTTTAGTTTCTACAAGCTGAGTAAAGTTTCCAGCACAATTGGTCCACTGGAAGTAAATGGGACTATATTGGCTGAGGATGATGAGATGGTTGAGGAGCTGAGCAAGCAGTTTAAATTAGTGCTTACATTGGAAGATAGGGACTAATCTGCTCACCGTACACCACAGTTCAGTGACATGTGATCGGATGAAAGTTGTTGATTTCAATGATATTGATGTTGTTTTCAATCATATCTAACAAGGAAAATATAGCCAAACAAGGCAGCAGTACCTGATTAAATTTATGCTAGGGTATTGAGGGAAGCTGAAAATGAACTGGCATTTCCTCTTAACATAATATTTTGTCAATCAGTTTCACAAAATGAAATTCCAACAGATTGGAAAAGGGCAAGTGCAGTTCATATCTTTAAGAAAGGAGAGAAAGGGAAAGTTGAAAACCATAGGGCAGTAAGAATCACACCCTTACTCTGCAAGGTACTCGAATAAATGATCAAGGATAGAATAGTTAGTCATCTGGATGGAAACAGATTGATTCAATATACTCAACATGGGTTTAGAAAGGGGCGATGGTGTCTCACAAATCTCTTGGACTTTTTGAACTTCGCTAAAGAACAATTTGATCACGGAAATCAGGTTGATGTAGCATATCTGACTCTATGAAGCCCTTGACAAGTTACGCCTTAAGCGGTTAATGATGCAGCTTCAAGTCCATGGTATTGCAGGTAGCATCCTAAAATGAATAAAGTTGTGGCTTTCATATAAATAGCGGAGAGTGATGCTAAATGGTTCAAAGTCATAATGACAAAATGTTCTTAGTGGAGTCCCCCAGGGGTCAGTACTTGGGCCACTACTGTTCATTATATTTGTAAATAACATTGAAAGTGGCCTAAGCAGTAAAGTATTGAAATTTATGGATGATTTGTTTATTTGTTTATTGTCCACAATCTCCAACAGCATATTGTGCCCTTTACAGGAGAAGTCAGTAGTTAAAAACGTACACAGAACAGGTGAATAGTTTTCAGTTAAAACAGGCAAACGGCTGTCAGAACTCGTCGATGTCAGATGGCTCCGCGTCTCAGATGTGAGCGTGTGACGCAGCACAGTATCTCACCACCTGTGTCTTAAATGTATTCAGCGAGTCTGTGAAGATGTCCGCACTCGGTGTCATCGCTAAAAATGCGTTCGCTACTCTCAATAATCTGTTAAACAAGCCGCACCTAATGGTTTCTACACGTGCATACGGTACATGGAATAAAACAGGTTGCCTATTTCTCCTGACTGGGACACTTAATCCAAAGTTTTGCAATAACATTGATGAGTCTGTCCTGCCACATAAAACATTTCGTAAGAACATGATGTCGGATTGTATGCGACGAGTGGACACAGATGTCATGTTATAAAAGCGAAGAAGGTCCTGATATTGTAGAGATTCCGGTCGAGGTGGGGCACTACAGTGTTGGGCAAGCCACATTAAAAATTTATGTTCTACCCTATCAATCCTAGTGAGATGTGTTGAAGCTGCGCCTGCCCAGATGACGGAGCAATACTCAAGGTAGACCTTTGACATTTGACATTTGACATTTGAAGACATTTGAAGGTATTTAGGGCAATAACATGTCAAGATGGGCTGCAATCTGCAATATCTCGCTGCAAAAAGACTTAGACGAACTTGTAAAGTGGTCCGAAGAATGGCAAATGAAATTTAATTTTGATAAGTGCAAAATCATACATGTATGTAGGCAGCATATGAAGGTTACATACTTGATGGGTGGCCAAGTACTATCAGTGACTCAGCGGGAGAAAGACTTGGGTGTTGTTCTGAACACAAAATTGGGGGCATCAGAACAGATCAAAGAAGCCAGGCAGAAGGTTACATACTTGATGGGTGGCCAAGTACTATCAGTGACTCAGCGGGAGAAAGACTTGGGTGTTGTTCTGAACACAAAATTGGGGGCATCAGAACAGATCAAAGAAGCCAGGCAGAAGGCCCTGACAATGCTTGGGACAATACATAGGAATGTATCGTGCTGACGTGAGGAAGTCATCAGGAAGCTTTACTGTGCATATGCCAGGCCACATTTGGAATACTGCATCCAAGCTTGGTCTCATAGTTATGAAAAAGATTGTTGACTTTTAGAGAGAATACAAAAGAGGGCTACACAAATGGTTTATGGTATAAGCAACCTGGCATATGAGGAAAGATTGAAGAAATTGAATATGTTTTCACTTAGATATAGAAGGCTGAGAGGAGATCTCATCGAGGTCTTTAAATTTGTACATGGTCAGGAGAAGGGATATCTCAGAGAAATGTTTGAAATTAGCAGAGATGATGCGATTAGAGGACATCAATTCAAAATTAAAGGTAACCGCAGCAGGACAAGGTTAAGACAGTCTTTCTTCACCAACAGGGTACCAGAACACTGTAACTAGCTGCCAGAAACAATCGTCAATAGCAGCACATTAGACATCTTCAAAAACGGCATAGACAGTCATTATAGTAATAGAGGGCAGCTATTCAGTATTCCAGGGAGGGCTGACCGACGGATTTGATGGGCAAGTGGTTGAGTGTCCAGAGTGCAACCAAGAAGGGCCCTTGCGGCTCATAGTTGGACTGATTTTTTATGTCTTTGTATAATGCAGCAACTAACATTTTTGTTTCAAATCCGACACATGCGGTGCGTACAAACAGGAAATGCTTCTACTATGTTTATAGGTAGAGTGACTAGAATGATGGAAAATACAGTGACATAAAGTATGTGTGGCTTAGCTGAACCAACATCATGGCTTCCCCCTCATTGAAACAGGAGCTGTTTATACCTATTTTCATAATGGGCTATGAAATTTATCCTAGTGGGATAAATTGCAAGCTGCATCGAAATGCAAGTACTTGAGAAATGATTAATAAATAGCATGATCAGTTTGTTTTAATTTTTGAATATTGCGCATTGCACATCACATGATTGGCAAAATATTTGGCCGAGTACATAGAGACGCAGTTGAAACGCACATGTGTATTGTGATAGTTTCGTAGATGTCATAGCCTACCTTCAGGCAGTATTGTGATGGAACAAAGTGGATAAAATGACTGCTCCAATTACTGCAATAAGTTGATGATCTCCATGGAGATATTGCAAAAAGAACTGCTATGAAATGACAAATTTTATGGACGATTTCACTCTACACTATGTATTTTAGACAAGATATACATGTTTTCAGCTTGATCTTTACATGGAATGCCAGGCATGTTGTGGAATTTTTTTTATCAGCTTACTTAAAGAGATATACATCGTGCATGTGTGGCAGTTCATGCAATCATTTAGCATTAGGGCTAGTCAGACATGGTCAGCTACCTGCAGGTGCATGCTGACGTGATCAATAATATGTAGGTAGGTGTAGAGCAACATGATCAGTGATCACCAGGTGTAAGCCCATGTCACCGAACATCTTTAAGCAGCTAGGGGACGAGTAGTCTAGGGGTAAGCTGCCCGTCTCACAATCGAAAAGTTGTGGGTTCGAGCCTCACCTGTTGCTACTCTTCGCCGGCAACCAATCGGCGTGAGAGATTGGCGACGCTACATGACTCAACGGTCGACGTGTCGTAAAGCCAACAACCACCAACATTTTCAAGCGGCATTTCCATTAGGAAATGTTAATTCTCCTCACTTGACGGCAATATGAAAAGGTTGTGGACATCCATGTCTCCAACAAGATGGATACTAATAGGTCACAGTTCCCATCTGTGTGAAAAGCATACTTCTATTTTGTGGAAGTTTTCACAAAAATAGAAGATAAAATCACAGTATTCATGCTAAACCTTGATGCGAAAATGTTTACACTTCTGAGGAACGTACTCTGGTGCCTGCCTCCTCCCATCCTTGGCATGTTCACACCTATGAAAATACTCATCGCCCTGTCTACCAGTGGTGCATACAACTATAAATGTTCGCCGCATCAAGCGGGACTAATAGCAGAGATGAGCGGACTGTCTCGGCGTGCACAATCGTCTGACAACGTCCACATGTTGTCGGCCGTTGTGAGGCCGATGCACATTGTTTCCGGTTTACATGCAGTTGCGTTTGTATACATCGGCACAAACAAGAATAATAAGGTAGTTTGCTACGATCCATTTGCCCCTGACGATTGGATGTGATCGAAGTTACATCTGTTGTGATTATCACGAACTAGCAGCATCTCAAATGAAAGATATCATGAGCGGCAGTCAAGAATCGCTGAATTCTACATATGTAACGTCACAGATATGTTGACCAATGAAAAATCGTGGCATGCTGAGGCGTTCCTTTGAAGTATATACGTAATTTATGGATTTTTACAATTACATATATGCCACCAACATCTATAAGCTTGAAAAATCACAAACTTGAATAAATAGCATGTCCCGACATGAAACCATTGGCAGTGTCGTCTTGCTCATCAGAAACATTACTTATACACTGTCCAAGTGACCATTGGAATTTATATTGCGCCACTGTCCAATAGCATTTCGGTAGCTATTTTAGATAAATGCTTTTAGACAGACAGAACATACAACCACCCTCAAACGTTTCGGACCGGAGATGATTGAGAATGATAAAGGATGATTCGGTTTTCGTGCGAAGTCGATAGCCTAACAGCCCTGCGCTGTGCCTCAAATTTCAGCGATAAACATGACCAGGAATCTGACGAATACAGTTACCGAAAGCCGGCCCGATAATCCTGCTGCGGGCGGCACCAAACCGGTCCCATAATCCTGCTGGGGGCGGCACCAAACCGGCCCGGTAATCCTGCTGCGGGCGGTACCAAACCGACCCGATAATCCTGCTGCGGGCGGCACAAAACCGGCCCGATAATCCTGCTGCGGGCGGCACCAAACCGACCCGATAATCCTGCTGCGGGCGGCACAAAACCGGCCCGATAATCCTGCTGCGGGCGGCACCAAACCGACCCGATAATCCTGCTGCGGGCGGCACCAAACCGGCCCGATAATCCTGCTGCGGGCGGCACCAAACCGGCCCGATAATATTGCTGTGGGTAGCACCAAGTCGGCCCGATAATCTTCCTGCGGGCGGCACCGACTAACTTTCCTCCGACCTAATGGTTCGTGGCCCGACAAGCGCATCCATCATCGGACAATCATGGCGGGTGTGTGGCGACGGAACGATGCGACATTGCAGTCGATCCGCGGAATTCTCCTGCTTCCGTCTTCGAACAACTTCTCGGCCGCATGCACAATCATGACGTCTATTCAGCACGCAGTGCTATTCATGTGCTATTCATTTATATCGGGCCCGGCGGCGGGGAGCTTTGGCGGCGAGTTCCTCGCCAGCGCCGCCGCCTGATTCGATGCGAGATATGTCGGATCGCCGTCTGCGTTATCTCCCCGCCGGCGTCGTCATTTGTAGTGGCAGTCCGCACATTCGGGGCGGTCGAGGCTTCCACGACCCGGTGAAAGGAGACTCTCATCTGCATCGCCGGCCAAGAACAGCAAGACAAAGGCCGCGCCACGCAGCGGTAGAGAGCATAATGCGACGCAGCCATGATTATGATTTTTATGATTTTCATAATGCAACATGATTTTGGAGCTGCTCGCTCTTATGCACTTGCATGCATACATCCCTCCCACATGCTTTTGCTTTATGCTCGTTAAGAAGATACGCTGGACGACGTGATGCTGCGCCATCCTCCAACTTGTATTGGGTGGTTTATTGGGTGGTTCTCGACGCACATTTTGCACGATCACGGTTAATGACGCTGCCCACAATGTTTCGCCGGTGGGCCGCGGAATTGGGAAATGTCCAGAGTGGTGAGTGTTGAATCCGGGACTTTTGATACCCACAGCTCAACATCTTAACCACTCAGCCAACCCCGCCCCGCAGTCTTCTGTTCCCCGAGCCCGGGCAATCGGGATAGGTCGGGATAGGTCGGGATGTTTAATACAACGAAGAATGACTCTTAAGTGCTCCTGGGTTTTGGACATTGCGTGAGAAGAAATATACGACCTTCGATATACCAGGAGGTGCTGAGTTTACATCAAAAGTAACGTTAGGGATTATGCTATATTACTCAACGTTTCAGCCAGGGGCCATCGTCAGGAGTCAACCTCAGGAGACGATTGACTAGACCATCGTCCGACCTAGTCAATCGTCACTCCTGACGATGGCCCTTGGCCGAAACGTTGAGTAATATAGCATAATCCCTAACGTTACTTTTGATGTAAAGTCAACACCTCCTGGTATATCGAAGGTCGTATATTTCTTCTCACGCTAGGTCGGGATGGGTAGGGATATGTCGTGATAGGTCAGAATAGATTGGCATAGGTCGGGATACGTCGGAATAGGCCGGAATAGATCGGTATAAGTCGAGGTAGATCAGGATAGGTAGGGATAAGTCGTGATAGGTCGGGACAGGTCGAGATAGGTCGGGATAGGTCGTGATATGTCGGGATGGGCCGACATAGGTCGGGATAGATCGGAATAGATCGGGATAGGTTGGGATAGGTCGGTATAAGCCGGGGTATATCGGGGTAGGTCGAGATAGGTCTGGATAGGTCGGGATAGGTCGTTATATGTCGGGATATGTCGGGATAGGTCGCGATAGGTCGGGGTAGGCCGGGATAGGCTCGCCGTGTGTATGTACAACTTGCTATCGATGACAATCTAGGGACAACCAAGTTAACAAGAATGTCTCGTAAGGGTGCCGAAAAAAGAGCCTCATGTCGTGTATATCGTGACTCCATGTATTCGTATGTGTAGGTGTGTGGGCGTCCCTCCCTCCCTCCCTCCCTCCCCTCCCTCCCTCCCTCCCTCCCTCCCTCCCTCCCTCCCTCCCTCTCTCTCTCTCTCTCTCTCTCTCGCTCTCTCACTCTCTCGTTCTCTCCCTCACTCTCTCACCCTCTCGCTCTCCATTTTTCTGTGTATGTATGTGTCTCTGTGTGTGTGTCTCTCCATCCCTCTCTCTCTCTCATCCTCCCTCTCTTCTTTATGTGTGTGTGTGTGTGTGTGTGTGTGTGTGTGTGTGTGTGTGTGTGTGTGCGTGCGTGCGTGCGAGCGCGCACGCGTGCGAATGCAACAGTAGCAAATATTCCAGAGTGGGGATCCATCCTAGTTCTTCTTAAGTTGTGCTTAGGGAGAAGGAACGCACGATACCAACGCATGATTTCGTAAACTGGCATCGGCTGTTTGAACTTGAAAAGTGGATTCATTATTCTCCGTGAACAAAAATGTGTTTTGTTCGGCACGTCGGCTTTGCCCACCCTGACACTTCGCGATCATCACGCTGATCATGCTTATTAAGCATGTATTTTATGCTCTTCCTGGGCCAATAATCTACGCCTCTGCAGCGGCGTTGTCTTCGTCTAAACACGGACTTGTTTTGGTGTGAAATGTAACACTAGGATGTGATCTATTATACTGCGGGCGAAATAAGAAATGCAATATCATCATCCAGCCCAGAGACTGCTTCGCCGTCGCCATCTGGAGCTGCCCGCATCTGCTCGCGTCTGCAGTGATGGCCTGGCGTTCATTTGGCACAGCTGGGAAATGCGGCGGCGCTCAGCTCCGGGCACCCAGCCCCGCCCAGCGCGCCGAACCGTGCGAACTGGGCTGGGAACGCGCGGACAGGGGCAACAGAGGCAAGCTCCAGAGAGCTTTGTCTGCACTGGTTGCGGTAGCCCACCCCAACATCAGATAACCTATCCTGTTGCTGGAGTGAGTCAGGAGAGTCAGACGGCATGCCGCGGAGCAGATCAACTGCAGCTTCACTGCCAGCTTATTCTAAAATCGCTTTGAAGTTTCCTGTGCAGGAGAACGTTGGTGAAATAAAGCGCTGAGCGATCCAAGCCGAACTTCTAGAAAGGCCAAAGAGTGGCGAACTTCTCAGATTGGTTTCTTTCGTTGATTTCTGTTTCGGGACTGGCGTTCAACACTTGGATTTGGATGATACGGGCATTCCTTGAGATTCAGCTGAAAATGCAAGAGCGAAGTTGATGTCATTTCGTGCAATGCTTCACTGGAAGCGAAAGTTCTATCGCCACTCGGCAGTAGTATTTGTAAAAATGGGGCAAGTCTCTGGCTAGAGATGTCAGTGCATCTGCTGTCGCCCATGTCGCCTACGTTATCCAGGACACAGCAAGGAAGGGCAGACCGAAGAAGAAACATGATGAAGGCCCAGACTCGGCTCGAGGAGCTCCCGGCACTTCGCAATGTAGAAGAGCAATGGGACATGCGAGTTTGACTGGGAGTGAGGGTAGGCTACCGTCCCGGAGTTAACACGGTAGATTAGGTCCAGGACAGCCAACCATTGCAAAATAGCTAGTGCATGTTTGTTCTATTGTCATGCTACTCGAGAAGTTGCTCATTCTTCAACACGATCATTGGGCTAAACGACAGCAATAATGCAAGTGGAGTGTCAAAGTCGGCTAACAAGCACCTTAAGGTGACTTGAAGCATGCCAACAATGGCGATCCAGAAATCGGTTTGCAAAGTGGTGAAATACTCGGAAAGCAATCGAAGTTTTAGCTCTCTGTAATGGATTTGGTCAGCAGTTTGGGCACGGTTCATTGACTTTGTCATCCGAAATGATCACTGACAGCTCCCGTCTTGAGCACCATTCTGCTTGCATGCTCTGTCTGAATTGTCACTGTGAATAACTACTCCGGATGTCACTTCGACTTTTGAGTCACATAAAACAACACACCCCTGGCTGGGTGTGTTGTTTTAACAACACACACGGGTCAGTCAGACTAACACTGCCGCCCGGGTCAGCCAGACTACCCCTGTCACCCAGGTCAGCCAGACTACCCCTGCCACCCGGGCAGGCCAGACTACCCCTACCACCCGGGTAGGCCAGACCGGGTCTGCCGGCCAGGGCGGCTCGTGTCGCGTCTCTGACGCCGTGTGTGTGCCGCCATGTTGCAGTTCCACCTCGACTTCCGGTCATCTTCGACGAGCTCGGTCGCCAGACGGTGGACGACAGGATCGGCCCCTACCGAGAGGGGCGCACCGTCAACATCACCTGCGCCGCCTTCGATGGTGGGTCGGCCAGCTCCGACCCTGGCCCGTCACACACTCACCGGCAGCGGGTTTTGAACGTCACGCCAGCTAGCTGTCACGCTTATCTTTCAACCACTACATTACGGCGCGTTATTGCGATCGAAAAGCGTGCCTGGGATGTGCAGGATAACAGCGACCTCAAATTTTACGTACTTGTATAATGACTACCCCTTGTATTTGCCGCCCTGGTAGCTCAGTTGGTTAGAGCGCTGGCCTGCACCGGTCTCCCCTGTACTGGCAACACAGGGTTCGAGTCGCTTCGCGCGCTCGCATTTAGCCCCCGGCCGGGAGTGTCAGTTGGCAGCTGGCCCGATGAGGCCGGGGATGAGCTACCGGGCGGCCGTGTCGGTGCATTGGCGGCACGTTAAACTTTCGGTCTAAATTCTTCCGTTGAACTGGAGCTCATGGATCGGGTGGTGGGGCCAGGGTTCACGCAACAAGCTCTGCTTAGCAATAGAACCCTGGCTCCTCAAGCCACCCCAGCAACAACTCGGATCAAATTTATTTTATTAAAATAAAATAAAAATGTAGACAAACTGTACTATGTGCTACCCACTTACGTGATGGATTGGATTTTCATTAGGTGTTGGTGAAAAGGGTATCTACCGTGCCACACATTAGTGTACTTACACGCCCATACCTGCATACTCGGATGTCTGTTTTCTGACGTGTTCCACATGCTTCATTTCTGTTGGGTAGCCTCTGTCACCATCTGTCTTCTGTTCTCTCAGCAAGCTCGACCTTGACCTCCCGAACGTCACCTGGCGGCGAGATGAAGCTCTGACATTTAACCTCCGCTCCCTGCCGAGCGTGACCTTGACCTGTGCGGCAGGCTGACCACAGCCGGACGTCACTTGGTGGTGGGACAGGTCTCTCATGTCTGACTCTCGCCCCATCCTGGGCGTGACTTTGACCTGTGTGCCGCCGAACGTCACCTAGCGGCGCGACGAGACTCTCATGTCTGACTCCAGCTCCCTCACAATCGTGGCCTTGACCCGCGCGGCAGGCTGGCCGCCGCCGAACGTCACGTGGTCGCGAGACGGGGAGGCCGTGGCCGCGCCCTGGTTCACGGCGCTGGACGACTCCGTGCGCAGCGTGCTCACACTCGGACCGCTTGGCCGCGCCGATCTGGGTTCGCGGCTCGGCTGCGCCGCCGTTTTTCACCGGTCGGCAGAGCCAGCGTCGATGAGCGTCGCCATCGCCATGACTCGTGAGTCGTCTCCGTTGCGGTTGATGGACGCCGGGGAAGGAGGCGCCGCCGAAAGCGTCGCCGCAGCCTCCTTGTGCGGGCAGGAGGCTGTGGATCCAGCACCAGTCTCATACTGGCTATCAAATCCCAACCATTCGTCAAACTTGAACAGTAACGATTATGCTCGTGCATCATTTGCGGATACATACCTACTAATTAGATGAGTCTACGGAACAGGAACATTGCATGCCTGCGCTTGGGGAGGGGGTTCCACAATGATGGCCAGTGTGGGATGTTTTGGTGTTCGTAGTTCCTATGCATCGATAATCAACATTTGCCACAGGTCGCCATGGAGGCCTGGGACGGAGTCGGTACCATATCAAGCCACACACGCCCATCGTATCAGTTCGACCAACACCAGACAGTCCGCTTAGGAATGTTCATATAAATGCTCTTTCGGTAACTTGGTATACTTATCTTTTATGCATTCATATAATGTGCTTAAGTGGATAACTTCATCTTATTTGTAGTTGCAATTGAACAAGTAAGATTATGCTTAACGTCGAAAGGAATGACAAATATAAACAGATAGCTTTATCTTATTTATATTTGCAATTGAGCATGCAATATTATACTTAATGTCGAAAGAAACGAAAAGCACACGTTCAAACCTGTGATCAGCCAGTCTTGTTCTTGAATCGTGAACGCATATTAAGCACTTTGACGATAACATCGAAGAAGACTCGATGTTTGGTGCCGAATGATATCGAACGAGCAAGTAGTTATTCATGAATTCTTTACATCACATATTATCATCGCTATTTGCTGCACTCTAACAATTAAGTATTTAATTGCATGATTGTGGAACACAGTGTAAGTACAAAACATTAATTCGGAACCATTTTAAACACGGATACATTCGCACAGTAATGAAATATAATAATTAAGCATCACTTAGCTAATCTTACACACCAATTATGTAAAATATGCAAGAGTATTCAAATCTGTTCTTAATTATCTAGTTGCATTTCGGCACGCTGCTGCTGCTAAGGCGTTTGTAGAATCATTTGGAGCGACTCAGTTTCGCAAGCGAGTTGTGTAATACTGTGAAAGAAGCGAAATTAAGATTGCTTACCGAATATTGTTATAACACGCAACGATGAAGGTAGTACAAAGTCTCCACCATGGTCAACCCTGGTGAATAGAAGAGGGGTTCATGATGACATTCCGTCATGTCGAGAAATGTGGGCTGATTTGGTGATGAATGAACACAGGCGGCCCTAATTTTCGATTTTCCGGGCGACGGGGGTCACGCGGCGTATGTGACCATCGGGTCCATTCGGTCGAACTCTTGATCAGCTGTAGGCCAATGTCAAATTCCACCATCCACAAACGGTTTGGTGGAATTGCCGTTTGTGCCCTCCTATCATACTCGTGTTCTACAGAGGGGGATGGAGGAATAAAATTGAATGCTACATGCATTTATTTTGTGGGCATGACATGTGTATGTTTCCTCTAATAAAGAAGCATGAGCATAGAAATCTAGTTGTGTTAAATTACAACTAGAATCCGGCTGCATCTGACTTGGCGGCCTCGTTGGCATTCCCGTTCATTTGTGTGATCAGGGTCGGCTTCAGGGCTGTTTAATTTCTGAGTAAGGCGAGATTCGCTTTTACCAGTTCCACTGCCGCCGCCGCAGACGTCTGGACACGCCCGATCCCTCTTGTATGTGCGACACGTGGGAGTGAATTTCCTCCACTGAAGTGCTCATGAGTAATAATGATAAGTAGCGAATGAAGGGATGGGAAATTATGGACTAGCCTGCTGTACACTATCACCAAATGTATCGAACCACTGGAAATATTAAAACAATTCACCACCAATTTTCCAGCCTCATACCGTCATTGAACAAGTCTGTCAGAGTTTGCAGACAACGTAGTATCAGTGCCAGACTATCTGGCAGGAAATTCTATGGATTTCTGTACTCGGTGAAATGTAGAGGAGTGTGCCGTTTACTTCCAGTTTCCAAATACGCCTTTGTTCCTTTTCAGACATGAATAGGGATCAAAATATACTTCAAGTAGAT
Source organism: Imbricaverruca yamaguchii (assembly GCA_034440575.1). NCBI lineage: Eukaryota > Metazoa > Arthropoda > Thecostraca > Neoverrucidae > Imbricaverruca > Imbricaverruca yamaguchii. The sequence goes on along the minus strand of JAOTOL010001649.1, from coordinate 186,866 downwards.
ATTAACATTCTCTGTGACTCTGAGAGGGAACACTAATGTCATGCACCAACTGTCCTGACCCGCTCTGCGAGGACTGCGAGGGGCAGGAATAACTGCCACACTGCGACAGTTAAACCCTAAATATATAATATAGACTACAAGGAAGTTGCTGGTGTTATCATGCAAGAAACGGTCGAAAGAATTGTTTTTCTTTCTTCAAAATTAGGCGGTTATCAGATGACAACAATAACACAAGCAACTCCCACTTTGTTCTTCCCGAATACATGTTTGCACCAATGCGCAAGCACACACACACACACACAGACACACAAATCACACACATACAAATATATTGTAATAAAGTCAACTTAGGACCGGCTCTTTCAAAACTCGTTTGGTTCCCATGTGTCCAGCTACTTCGGGTCCTACCATGAACGCTCTGAGCGGAAACCATCACCGGTCGGCCGGCGCCGGCTCACGCTGACGGTGCAGTTGACGCCTCGAGCCGCGGCGGCGGCGGAATGTTATGCTTTAGTCACATCCAATGCCGGCGCAGCGACGGTCGGTCGGCAGCTGTTCCGATTATGAGACAGGGAAGTCATTACGTCATATCATCTTAATACCACGTAACCATTGCACATGTAGGACAGGGGGCTGACTGAAATCGTCGACCGAGTCCCTCCCTCCGGGTTCCGGCACGTGGGTGACCCGTGATGGGTGTGGCCGAGCAGCGCTCAGGTATTCAGGACAGGTAGTCGTGACGGGGCAGCGGTGGGGGCAGACGTTGTTGGGCGGCCGACCCGGTGAGACGCAGCCGCTCGGTAAGATATTGGTCGGCCGTCCGTCACGGGACCCTGGGGATGTGGAGGCAAGAACGTGACAATGGAGCGTGCCGGTGTTTGCCCTTGTCGAAACTGTTGAAACTGTTGCACAATACAAGTTCAATTGCACTAATGAGCCCTTTCAATACAAGGGTATTAACGGCTGCTGGAATTCAGAACTTGTCAGATTGGAGAACCTGTTGAAATTGAGAACCAGTTATCGTATAAGCGAGACAAACAACTATCATTGCCAGGCGAAACGAACTTTCCTACAATGTGTGTGGATATATATTGAGTACAAAAGTGGTGTAGTGGGCCCTTTTTAAGAAATGTAAGTAGGTCGCAAAAATTCTGCGAAACAAATAAGATCCCCGGGGAGGAACATGACACTGAAATTCTGAGTCACTTGACTGCTCAGTCCGAATCTGATAATTCACTTGAATTTTTATCAGGACGTTAGTGACAAGATCTCGTTAGAACGATTCCTTTTCGTCCTGTTTTTACAAAAAAAACAGCTGTCATTTTCCCAGACCTTGAAGAAGGGTGGAATTCACCCGATTCCCTTTGGCACAGGAATTAGATTCGACAAAACGCGGAGGAATAGGGATGAAGGCAAATGCCGAAGCGAACTGGGAGACAAGACAAAGTAAGAGAAGGATGAAGAAGAAGAAGAGGAGAGAGAGTGAGAGAGAGAGGAAACGCATATTGCATATGTTAGGTTCAGAAGAACACCTAAACATGCTAGTTATGTACACACAGTTATTCGCCCAAACATTTTCTGGCCTATGGCACACCCAGCCGCTCTGACGTAACCAATTAATTTAGAACCTTACAAGAGCTATCTAATAACCTGGAGGACCTATAAAGCTATGTTTGAAGCCATAAGTTGGCTATAATTCCTTGTTCCATGATGATTAGTATCTAGCCCAGCTTTTCCGCCGACGAACTTCCGCTCAAATCGTTTCTCCGAACTCTCAGCATCCTAGTGGATATCGTTGCTGCAGCGCGACACAAGAGCATAACTAAAAATAGCTGACGACCTCAAATGGTTCAGTGTCAATGGTTTTAGTGGACATTGCGTAAGACGAAATGTACGACCCTCAATATACCAGGAGGTGCTGGGTTTACTCAACATCAAAAGTAGCGTTAGGGATCATACTATATTACTCAACGTTTCGGGCAGGGGCCATCATCAGGAGTGCGATGATGATGATGATGGCCCTGATGATGGCCCCTGGCCGAAACGTTGAGTAATATAGCATGATCCCTAACGCTACTTTTGATGTTGAGTGAACCCAGCACCTCCTGGTATATTGAGGGTCGTACATTTCGTCTCACGCAATGTCTAAAACCCAGGAGCACCTAAGAGCCATTCTTCGTTGTATTAAACAATGGTTTTAGTGGAATTGGTCCAGTATGCCACCGCGTGCGTAGCAGGGAGTTGAAATCATCATTGATGCCCGGAAACACACAGTTAGGTAGGAAATCACGTCATTAGACCCAACTTCGGAGCTTCATGATTGGCGCTGCACTGCGGCTGTATGTCGACGACAGCGAGGCGCCACCTGGCCTTCCCCCTGATGAGCCACCACCCAGCTGACTCGACCTGAAGGCCCCAGTCGAACATAGCAGAGCCGATCACTCCGTGCCGCAATCGCCAAAGGCTTCGAAATAGCTATTTTCCGTACTTCTAGTGGAAGCCTCAGCTTACCCCGACACTAACGTTTTCCGGACTTAACATAGAGTGCGTATTCCCATGCTCGAGAGGCTTCCCCGCAAATGTCACCCGCGGTCATTGTCTTCATTGGATGCCATCCTGAGCGCCGTCTTGACCGGAAGCAATTCGCGCTTCACTGCTTTCTTCGTGGCCGCCGACTTCCGCCCGATTCCAAGAACGAGTGTTGCCCTTGCTTTCCATGTCGCAATGAGATGGATTCCATTTGACAGGATACCAATGACATGCTGAGCCCTAAGATATTTGTCTCCGCACTACGGGAACTTTTGTCACCTCGCTGGAGTCGTAGACATTCCCCTTCTTCTCGCACCTCTATAACTCAAGATGATGGGACCAATACAAAGCAGTTTGAAGAGCCAGCCAAAGGTTGCTGAGAACGCGGGACGAAGTGCTCATTTAAAACAAATGTGACCCAAGTTTGTGTTTGGTTGCAAGCAAGCTGCTTCACTGGCGATCCCTGATGCAAAGGGCATAAAACTCCATTGTCAGCTCTGGAAAACTGAGCCCAAGTACTGATCGTGTGAAATGGTTTGTGTGATCGTTTTCGGTTCAAATAAGATCAGACCAGATCGTCATTGTCAACATTCGGTACCCTATTATATTCTTACTTAAGAAAGCTATGCTGTGTATTAAACGGCTTGGAAGCTATGTGACGTCACACGCATCAGCAGTGACGTCGCAGACGGCGGATCAACTGTGCCACGGAAGCTATGTGACGTCACATGTATCAGTAGCGATGTCGTAGACGGCAGACTGGCTGTACCACTGAAGACATGCATGCAAAAATAACAGCAGTAGGACGTGACTCAATTGTATGTCCCGGGTACGTGATAATTACCCGGCGTGCATTTCTCACATACATGTAGTGGTAATTGCATCATTTTATGGGAAATAAAAACGGGCAGAAAGTAAATCAGGACTGGCAAGCATAATTGCTATTCCACATACATACGAAAACATTCCACTACATGAAAAGGACCAATGAAAAAGCACTTGTCAGGCGGGTATGGGCTGGCCTTGAAAAACCGAATCGAATGCTTCTAGTACATAGACGCATGTGCGATAATGACAAACACTATTAATCAGAGATCAGATTGAGCCAAACCGAGCCAACAGCATTTTTTGTTCTATCATGCCCAAATAATTATGCAAGCCATGCTCTGATATAGCCTCCAAGAAGCATCATGGCGCACCTACCATCCATCCAGCGTCACAAATCCTTGCTCTTTCTGTTTTATCTATTCGCCCTTCACTTCCGGTCCCCGTTGTTCGAAGCTCTCCGAGGAGACCCGGAGGGATGCACGATTATATCTGCACGCTCCCCTATCTCTCACCGAGATGGACAGGAGACGTTTTAGTCTCCAAGCGCTGTCGTTGTTTGGTGCCCTGCCACCTGCACTGCCGCCTGCCCAGCCGCCTGCCCTGCCGCCTGCACGGCCACCTGCCCTCCCGCCTGCCCTGCCGTCTGCCCTGCCGCCTGCCCCGCCGCCTGCCCCGCCGCCTGCCCCGCCGCCTGTCCTGCCGCCTGCCCTGCCGCCTGCCCTGCCGCCTGCCCTGCCGCCTGCCCTGCCGCCTGCCCTGCCGCCTGCCCCGCCGCCTGCCCCGCCGCCTGCCCCGCCGCCTGCCCTGCCGCCTGCCCTGCCGCCTGCCCCGCCGCCTGCCCTGCCGCCTGCCCCGCCGCCTGCCCCGCCGCCTGCCCTGCCGCCTGCCCTGCCGCCTGCCCTGCCGCCTGCCCTGCCGCCTGCCCTGCCGCCTGCCCTGCCGCCTGCCCTGCCGCCTGCCCTGCCGCCTGCCCTGCCGCCTGCCCTGCCGCCTGCCCTGCCGCCTGCCCTGCCGCCTGCCCTGCCGCCTGCCCTGCCGCCTGCCCTGCCGCCTGCCCTGCCGCCTGCCCCGCCGCCTGCCCTGCCGCCTGCCCTGCCGCCTGCCCTGCCGCCTGCCCTGCCGCCTGCCCCGCCGCCTGCCCCGCCGCCTGCCCTGCCGCCTGCCCCGCCGCCTGCCCTGCCGCCTGCCCCGCCGCCTGCCCTGCCGCCTGCCCTGCCGCCTGCCCTGCCGCCTGCCCTCCCGCCTACTCTGCCGCCTGCCCGATCCGGTGCTCAGCCGACGCCTGAAATGACATCTGCGTGTGTCAGTGATACCGAACTGAGGTGCCTCTCGACACCTCGCAGCTTTAGTTTGAGCTAATGTGCTGCGGTGCATTTTGGTAGTATGATATGCTGATGTGTTCTTTATGTGTTCGGTACCTGCTCGCCATCACTTGGTTTTATATTCCCGGCGGGAGGCAATACTGACTGTGGATTGTGGATTGTGACCCCTTGGATTTTGGATGCATTGTTGACCCATTTTCCAAAGTATGCTCTTCACTGCTCATCATATTTCGATAAATCACACGCTAGTATAGATGTTGGGGAAGACTATGCCCCGTGACGCTACATTCCTCTCTAAACCGGGACCAGAAAATCGCACTCTTTTCCATATCCTAATGCCTTTTAAGCTAGTGTTTCTGTGTGGAATTGCGTTTCCCTCGCTTGCAGTAAACACGAGCGATTTTCTTAAATTATGTTTGTGAAATGTTCGGCTTCCTCCGTGTACTTTAAAAACAAATCTCGCCGGAACTGCGCAAACGCTGGGTGTGTCCCCGAGTTTGAACTGTTTCCTGCTGTTTAGCGGTGTGGGTGTTCAGTGCTGTACTGCGGTACAACCTAGCGCCGGCGTCAGACCGTGACGTTAGGGCTGCCGCTCTGATGGCTCCATCCGTCCCACCGACTGCAACATTTCCTCGATGAAAGCATGGAGTCTGAGATGAGAGCAGAATCCATCGACCGGTGTGCTATTTTCAGAATACATGGTGCAGGACTTGGCGACCGAACGCCTGAGCTAATGACCGTTTGTGATGAATACTGAGTTCATATGACCAGTCCCTTGGTATAGAAAGGATCAACGGAAGCAGCGGGGTACGGTTCTCTCATTCTTGCTGGTGCACCAGACCCGCAATGGTAATTTCCCAAGAGCTTTGTCGTTATAGATATGAGGACACGGCTAAGTAAAATTGCTAAGTTAATATTAGCATCACGTGGCGTAAGACTACACCCACCTGTGCCTCCATTTGCCCGCAGTCTTCTCGGTTTCTTTTGTCGTAACGATGCCACCAGAGCGCTCTGTGCAGTCTCGTCGCCTTTATTCTGCGATATATTCGCTTTCGGCCTTGAATGCACAGTAGGGTGTGTCGCCTGAACGGTTTTTCTTATGCTTAGTGAAATTATCGTGCAGATCACCGAAAAAAACCCTGTGGTCGAAACCAAATCGAAATCAAACAATAAACAAAATATGCGACAGGCCGATAAAGAAACAAATTTGCCGGGCGCCCGGCGTTGAAGTCTCCAGTGATGGCGCTCCGTTGCGATTGGCATCTAACACCACGCGTCGGCCGCCGTCGGAGCGCCGCCGCGGCGCTGTGACGAAAAAGGCGGCAGTCGGTGCTGTGGATGACTTGTGAATGGATTCTGGTAATTCAAAAACAGATCAGGGGAGCCGGGATTTATCTGATTGTAAAGATTAAACTTCACTGAAGGACTGATCGCTCCACTTTCCTTTGTCTGTGCTCCACCTTTCACAGTGCTATGAATCATCATTCGAATAAATTGCGTACCCACTAAGGACACAAAATAGTTTCGCATGCCATACATCCCTGTTTTATTAGTCAATCCAAGTCTCCTGTTCCTTTTCGTTACTCAAGTTTCAAGGGAAACTGGGATTATCAGCAGTAGGGACAACCTATTAACGAGGGCGACACGAGCCGTGCTGATATCTGATATCGATGTGCTGAAATGTGATATCGCGATATCGCGAAAATGTGCTGATATCGATAGCTGCAAATGTGCGATGGCCGACAAAGTGCCACGAATGGAGTTTCCCTTTGTCCAAGACCAGAGAGGACCTCGCCAAATGCAAATCGGCACCGCAGATATCCGTGAAACCACCCGTCGACGCGCCATGGACGAAAGGAGGCGTCTGACCGCCGAGAGAGTCACATCACCACAACCGGGACCTTCTGGAATGGCCCAGCTAGATTCTAATTCAGACCAAGATTCCGCCACAGATTCATCATCGCTCACATCTTTAGTCAATGAGTCAGAGTATATGGTGAACAGTAACACAGACGAACTGCTAAATACGGCTCTAGCAGCAGATCGGTACGGAGTGTCTAATCGTGCGTGTGCTGCGATCATAAACGGTTTCCAAGTGGACATTGGTCGGATCACTTCTGACGATATGGACTGCATAGTGGATAGCAAAAAAGTATGGCGAGCAAGGGATCGGATTAGAAGAGAGGTAGTAGCCCAGAGCCATGAGGATCATGCAGGTCGTATACCTGGTCTCGACGGTAGAAAAGACGACACGCTTATGACAGCCAGTTCAAAGAAGACGGAAGAGCACATTGTGGTTGTATCCGAGCCAGACAGTGCATATTTAGGACATTTTACCCCACAGACTGGGAAAGCGGAGGACATTTTTCAGGACCTGAACGCCGTGGCATATGAGTTTGGTGCGGATGTTTCTGTGCTTGGCTGTGACGGCACGAGAGTTAATACTGGCCAAAAAGGTGGTGTTATCCGTTTGTTTGAGCTCGGACAAGAACGTCCCGTCCACTGGTTTGTGTGCCAACTTCATGCAAATGAACTTAATCTTCGTGCAGTATTTAGCCAGTTAGATGGAGTCACAACAGGACCTAAGTCGTTTAGTGGGCTGATTGGTCGGGCTGCTGCAGGCGCAGTAGAAACCTTGCCAGTGGACGATTTTGAGCCAATCGATGGCGGAAATGTTTCAGAAATGACGCAGGAGATTCTCAGTGACCTAAGTTCAGATCACGCTATTCTGTACAGTCTGGCGCGTAGTGTCCAGACAGGACGTATCTCAGATAGAACTGCGAAAATGAAGATCGGTCCACTAAACCACTCCAGGTGGCTGACTCTGGCGGCGCGAATTCTCCGGCTCTACATATCAACCGAACAGCCATCAGACAGTCTAAGAATGCTAGCGGAGTTCATCGTGTGCCACTATACTCCCATGTGGTTCTGCATCAAGAAGAACTGGAAATGTTCTGACGGTCCTGGCAATGCGCTGCACAGCGTGCAACTTCTCAAAAGTTTGCGACCTGAGATAGCGGCCATGGTGCAGCTGGTAATACAGCGCAACAGCTACTGGTGTCACCCTGAGGCAGTACTGCTAGCAATGGCAGCGGGCCAAGATCAAGCCACACGGGAAAGGGCGGTCACTCAAACCCAGCAGTGTCGCAGAACTCAAGTCGATAGTGATACTGACGAAGTGCGGAAGTTCAAGCTTCCAAAAGTGAATATGGGGGCAAACAGCATCATGGAGCTGATTGATTGGTGTAATGAGGCGATAACCGAGCCGCCCTTGACGCAACAACTGTCCGATGATGACTTACTAGACATCATCGCGAGTACTCTCGAAGTACCGCCATACCCCGTGCACAGTCAGACGGTGGAACGGATGGTGAAAGTGGTGACCGAGGCGTCTTTGAAGGTAATTGGTGAAGAGGCCCGCCACGGTTACATTGTGGCGAAGTTGAAACACAGGTCAGCAATGCCAGTGCTCAGCAGCAAAAAGGATTTCATGTCGGGTTTTCTGTCGAGCATGGAGACAAGTAGTACAGTTATAAAATGATAGTTCGTACAAAAAATGTGGCCGCTCGTACAAAAGGTGACGTCGCTGTATGCCCGTCTCCTTCGGTTGTAGTGGAACGGAGCATGATGCCGATTTCGCCTGGTCTATTTGTCATAACAATAAGATATCAAGTGTCTCAGAATTATTTAATTGGTCTTCGATGTAAACAGACGAGGAATTTTGAAGATGTTCAAGCTTTCAAAAGTGAAAATATTAGCATTATACGCCGATAGATCTACTGATTGAAAATGGAACGAACAAGCAACATAAAGTGAACCTTTCTTTCATGCGTCATATATCCAGGCAACTTATTAAGCGACTGGTGCTTATCAAAAGCCTTTTACCCCACTAAACACTTTCATTGAGTTTTATTAATGAGCTTCATCACCAGAATCCATTCATCAGTCATCCACAGCACACACTGCCGCCTTTTTCGTCACAGCGCCGCGGCGGCGCTCCGACGGTGGCCGGACGCGTGGTGTTAGATGCCAATCGCAACGGAGCGCGATCACTGGAGACTTCAACGCCGGACGCCCGGCAAATTTGTTTCTTTATCGGCCTGTCGCATATTTTGTTTATTGTTTGATTTCGATTTGGTTTCGACCACAGGTTTTTTTTAGGTGATCTGCACGATAATTTCACTAAGCAAAGTGCAATTTCCAAAAAAAGGTCCTTCGTGACACACCCTAATGCACAGTCCAGCCCAGCGTTTTTGAGCTGTGTTGGCAAAGATGCCGTTCACCTAAGCCGTAGCCAGACTTGCATGAAGGCACGAATATTGTTTGACTGTGTACACACTTAATCGAAGCTTGGAGTGTTCACAAGAAAAAGCACGAAGTCCCTTAGATGAGAGTTCGCTAGTTAAAACTTATCCAGCCTTGAGAATAGCCGCCGACAACCAGTAAATGGACACGAGCGGAGATGTAAGGTTTCAACCTGGGAGACAGGAACGTATTTATGGAACCGTACATTTATGGAATGCCGATGCGCACCCAAAGAACCAGCATGGGTGGATCTCGTGTCTCATGTCGAACTTCCGCATCGTATGCCATGCACGAAAGACGCAGATGATAACATTTGTCTCTGCTCTAAGACCACGCTGCACACTGTTTGTAGAGGTAAATATATCTCGAGAGGCACGAAGCACGAAACGTGGTGTAGCACTTGTCACATCCTAACATTTCACACTCTCTTGAACATATAAACGGCTTGCTCTTTGGATGTCCACGGCAATCATGAGAACTTGGGTACTTTCGCAGTTGCGCTATGGGCACTGATGTCAAGTGTGACATCAGTGTCACACTGATGTCACACTCGTGAGAACTTCGGTTCCGGGCGATATTCGTGGTCGGATTCAGGATCCGGCAAGTGTGTGTTCTGGGGTGGCGACGGGCCACAGAAGACATCACACCACCGATCCAGGTTAAAGCCTGTGCTGGTTCATTGCCGAGTGGCTCTGAGGTGGCGACCTGCTGCAGAAGACGTGATCACATGTTCGATGGTTTAATGCAAGATTCCGCCTCAGAAAAAGAGAGAAAGAGAGAGAGAGAGAGAGAGAGAGAGAGAGAGAGAGAGAGAGGGAGAGAAGAGTAGTTCTGCTTCCATCTATTTCTCTTTGTCTCTCTCCCTAACTCATTTCACCCCTCTCTTTCTCTCCCCAATCTGCCTTTCTGCTTCTTCCTCTGTAGTCATCTCTGTCTCTGTAGTCGTGTTTTTTCCAAGAAACGATGCCCCTGAAGTTCCTGCAATAAAACTGCTCGCAATCTGCGCCCCACTGCAGCTCCCGCGATCCGTCAGCACGCGGCGCACATGCAGACGCAATGGGCGTCATTTGGCCAGAGCGGCGCGCTGCGGCAAAAGCTGGCGCAGATGCGCGACGCTCGTCCGACGTTGATTCTCGGCGGACACCAGAGACCGGCACCATTTGAACCGGAGGCCGGCTCTGGTTAGGCCTCCGCCGGGAAATGCCGCTGATGAGGCAGCTGCCGATCGCGCGCTCGCGCCTGTGTACCGGGCTCTGTGTGCGTCAGCCGGCTATTGTTGCGGGAGAGAGGACGGGGGAGGGATCATGTTTACTTGACGGCGAATTTTGGTGATGGGATTAGGAACGTCTTTGTTCGGCCGCAAATTATCGGCACATGTAGTATGACGAGACTGATGATGCTTAGTGGAAGAACTGCCCGTGTCAGGTCAGGTAATTCGGCCCCAGGTATGTTGCATGGATGAAGCAAAAAACGAGTGATGGGAGATCGGTCTGGAGTTGATATGTTTTTTTGCGGAACTCAAAAATAAATCATCACTTTGTAATGGTAGCGAGGCGATAACTGCAACTACCCGAAGCCTTAGCCTTCTAGAATCATCCCCAATGACTATGTTTGTCGCATCCTCTGGACTTTCTACCAGAGAGTAAAGCATGTCGTAAGTACCGGCTCATCAACCTACCCCATTATAGGGGTAAGTTGTTCCTGACGATGGGGTAGGGTAGGTTCATAAAATGTAGCTTCCATGAAATAGATTATCCATAGGTGGTATTAGCTTACGCAATTTGAAAGGCCATGTTTCACGCTTACATTAATAACACTGGTTTGAGTCCTTGCTGACCATAGCTTATGGTTAATGCAATGTATGGAAGGTTCATTCCCTAGTTATACCTTTTCCTTCATTCATTGTTTTCCGTCTGGTGAGAAATGGCCGTAGAAGTATTGAATAAGATCATCTTGAAACAGTCTTAGCAAACACCTTGATGCAAATAGGCAATTATATGGGGTATTTTATTTCATTACCAGCCCACACACCCCTGATAGAGCCTGATGTTGATGCAAGCTGATTCGGTTGATGCAGGCAATTTACCAAGCAGGTTTTCTGATGGAAGCTGCAAGGTGTTATGGTACATTGGGAGCGCGGTGTAGTGGCAACCGATGAAAGCATTTAACCGTTGCAAAGCTATGCGAACATGATAACGATAACGCACACGTAAAAAGTTAACAAGTGGGCGACAAGCTAGAAGAAGAGCGAGGCACAGACCTTCAAATTGTGCTTTCGTTCCAAAAATGTACCGCATCGTCACCACTCCCCTGCAGCGGGTCGAAAGAACTTGCGCTTGTTTTTGCCACGAGAGAGGGTCATGCTAGTAGCAACATGTGTGTTCGCCATGGACACCGGCTGCATACCTTTTCTTTAAAGAGTAAACGCCATTGTATCGACCATCCCGTGCATCAACTAAACCCAGTATCCTATACGTGTATGTCATCGATCCATTTGATTTGAAACTCTCCATGCATAACGATGAAGATGACCAGACAAATATTCCTGACACTATCAATATACTGTCCACTGGACCCAGCGTAACCTGGTACAGCAACCAAAGCACCGCACATTATTGGATTGTTTGTAAACACCATATTTCATTAAATGCCCGTTTGGAATTATTTTTTTAGGCACTAAGCCGTATTACTGGAATCTGTTTGCGGTCCTTTTACACCCTATGATATAATCCGCGAGGTCTGCCAAGAAGGTTGGGAAATAGGTCACTGAATACTGCTCGGATCATGATAATAATGATAGTTTCGGGAAAGGAATGAACCTAATACGTGAATAACTTAACCCTCCCAGACATTCCGGTAAGATCCTCCAAAAACGAAAGAGGTGTCATAGGAAAGCGCTCGACGAGTAGAACCAGAAATCACCCAACAAATTTGATCCCACTGAAAAGTGACGTCACTGGGAGTGTTGTATTCACGATTGACGCCGTGTTCCTAGTTCTAGAAGTTCATTAAGGAGAAGACTTTAAAAAGAAAACTTATTTGGAATCAGAAAAGGAAGGCGAATAGACCATTTTCCCCACAATGTATGCTCATCCAAATTCCCTTGTTTTAGTTCCAAAATGTAAAGCTATCGATTTTTTCAACATGGCGTTTCCTAATGAGTAGATCACATCGATAAACGCTGCTTTAAGTGAACTTAGCCTTATACAAACTGCTTGCCTTGGCCAGGATCTTCAATTCAGTTCTGATGACAAATTTGCGTAACAGATAAGCCTTCAAAATTCAAAAATCAAACATTTATCTGGTGTTTTTGTTGCGCCTCTAAACATAAGTAAACGCTGAACGTTTCATCCAATATCCTTAGACGTTAAAGCGTGACGGCTGATTTCACTTTTTTTGGAGGTGACCTCACTTCAGCCTGACTAACTCGGTGACCGTGAATGACCCGAGCTAAAAATTTTCATAAATGTGAAATTGATGTGGGAAAGTGTGTGCCGAATTTCGGCGCGCTGCCGCGCTGTTTTTCACCATCCCTGGAAAATCTTGGGGGAGGGGTAAGAAGACCCCGAAACTGCGCAGGTTAATGCAAGCTTATTTTGCCCAGGACTCAGTGTGTAGCATTATATCGAGGATATACTAGCGTGCTCCCCTTCACCTCCAGTCTGACTCTGAGGAGCGTAGTTGACTGATTTAGAATCGGCATATCAGCGGCGTACGCTTCAACAAGTAACCTTACCTGGCTAACGCTCTGGCAAACGTGCGGATGAATTATGTTCCGATTAATGGGCGTTCGTGACACGAATACATGCCCGGAGGAGGCGACCACGTGGCGGCGTTCGTGGGTGGCCAGTCTGACGCTGTGACCATTTCAGTGCCGCCTCTGACCGTCGAACTGGTGGGCGACACTGGTGCCGTGTCGGCGGGCAGGCCGGCCTCCGATACCTGCCGGGTGACCGGGTCCCGGCCGGAGCCGCACGTCACCTGGTGGCTGGGCGGCCTCCAGCTGCACCAGGTCAGGCAGCTCACAGACGCCGGCGGCAACGTCACCACCTCCTGGGTGACCTTCACGCCGCAGGTCAAGGACGGCGGCGCGACGCTCAGGTGTCGCGCCTTCAACCGCGAGATGCGCCCGCTCACGCTGGAGGCGGCTCGCAGGATAGCCGTGTATTGTGAGTAGGTCGTGTATTATGAGTGATGACAGTGTGTGGCTGACGTCTCGCAGGATAGCCGTGAATTGTGAGTAGGTCGTGTATTGCGAGTATGCAGTGGATTGTGAATATTCCGAGTATTGTGAGTGGTAACAGGGCGGGCTGACGTCTCCCAGTGTAGCCGTGCATTGTGAATAAGCCGTGTATTGTGAGTAGGCCGTGTATTGTGAGTATGCCGTGTATTGTACCTAGATCGTGCATTGTGAGTAGACCGTGTATTGTGAGTATGTCATGTATTGTGCGTAGGCCGTGCATTGTGAGTGTGCCGTGTATTGCAGGTAGGCCGTTTATTGTGATTAGGCTGTGTATTGTGCCTAGACCGTGTATTGTGAGTGGACCGTGTATTGTGAGTAGACCGTGCATTGTCAGTATGTCATGTATTGTGCGTAGGCCGTGTATTGTGAGTAGGCCGTATATTGTGCCTAGACCGTGTATTGTGAGTAGTCTGTGCATTGTGAGTAGGCCGTTTATTATTAGGAGGCCGCGTATTGTGAGTAGTCCATGTATTGAGCGTAGACCGTGTATTGTGAGTAGGCCGTGTATTGTGAGTAGGTCATGTAGTGTGCATAGGCCGTGTATTGTGAGTAGGCTGTGTATTGTAATTAGGCCGTTTATTGTGATTAGACCGTGTATTGTGAGTATCCCGTGTATTGTGAGTGGGCCGTGTATTGTGAGTAGGTCATGTATTGTGAGTAGACTGTGTGTTGTGAGTAGACCGCGTATTGTGAGTACGCCGTGTATTATGAGTAGACCGTGTATTGTGAGTATACCGTGTATTGTGAGTAGACCGTGCATTGGAGTAGACCGTGTATTGTGAGTACGCCGTGCATTGTGAGTATACCGTGTATTGTGGGCATACCGTGCATTGTGAATACGCCGTGTATTGTGAGTAGGCCGTGTATTGTGAGTACGCCGTGTATTGTGAGTACGCCGTGCATTGTGAGTAGACCGTGCATTGTGAGTAGACCGTGTATTGTGAGTAGACCGTGTATTGTGAGTAGACCGTGTATTGTGAGCAGTGACAGGCCGGTGCTCACCCACACGCCGCTGTTATGACGACACTTCAGCGGCCGGCCAACTTTTTGTCGCGCTGAAACGTGCTGGCCGGGTGCATTGTACTCGCACATCACGCCTATTGTGTTGCATCCTCTGAACTGATCATAGCCAGATAGTGACTCCAAGTTTATGATTGTATTTGCTGACTTGAGATGCGGCTTTGCGCCATTATTAAGCTACGTGAACGAGCCAAAGCCTTTCTGGGTGCTCAGGTATCCACGATGATGATTAGGCTCCAACAGCAAGTCGTGGTTGTGACTCTTAGGCTTATACATGGATTGAATTAACTTCAAGCCAGCTTAGTCACCATCCGTATTTTTCGTAAACTAAATTTCAGTGCTCTTGTTTGATTTCGGGACGCGTACCGCCTAATCCTCGCCATGTATCACTGGGCAACAGTCGCCACCTCAAGGGGCGGTGCGCTTCGCTAGGCGTCAAGTCCCGCGCTCGCGCACCGTTTCGGCATTCTGCAGCCAGTTCGCTGTCAGAGAGTGGAGAAACTATGCGGCGTGCGCGGCCGGGTGCGTCGCGAAGGAAGCCAACCTCGTGCTCTGTGCTGCTGGATCGACCGACTGCCAGCTCCCTCCTGCGACATTGCCGCTCAAACTATGCTGGAATGTTTCGCAGTTTTGGGCGGGATTAAACTTGGAGAACGCAGGAATGTACAGTACTAGTTTCACGCAGCTGTGGGGATCACCAGGTGTAGTTTGATATTCGGTCGCTTCCTTGCAGTATGTAAACATTATACATTATAGTCTTCCTTCTGGAACATGCTAATTCTTTCCAGCTTCTACAGTCGTGATCATGCATGCTTTATCCCGAATTATCCGATGTTTATCATGCATGCTTTATCCTCGATTATCCGATCGTGAGCGAAGTAATTAGCGCGATGTCGATTGTTATGCTATAGCCCGACGAAATCCCTGAGCCATATGGTACTCTGCCAGTTGCCATATAAAAATATAGCATGTCGGAAGAAATCCTCCATATCGTACCACATCTTACTCCTCATACTTTTTCGGCTCACTTACTTCAATGACTTCAATGACGAAAATGTATGTGCATGCACACATATGTTCGCGATCGTTGAAATGAGCATACAGGAAAAGTTGCACTTCCAAACTGGAAGAGCTATGAATATATTATGACCAGAAAGGAAGCGTAAAACATCATTTCTTTGTACTTCCAAGCCTGTCCGTGGGGACAAGTTGTATTTGCGATTGTAATAAACCAATTCTATCAAGTGGATCAGTATGTGGTTTGAGTCAGATTACAGTCGACAAGATAAAACGAGACGAAAATGGACGCAAAAGTAAAAGAGCGGCATCAAACAGCGGTATCAAACAGCGGTACCAAACAGCGGTACCAAACAGCGGTACTAAACAGCGGACAGAGCACCCGACACGCACGGTCAGTGTAACAGCGGACAGAGCACCCGACACGCACGGTCAGTGTAACAGCGGACAGAGCACCCGACACGCACGGTCAGTGTAACAGCGGACAGAGCACCCGACACGCACGGTCAGTGTAACAGCGGACAGAGCCCCACCCCACACGCACGGTCAGTGTAACAGCGGACAGAGCACCCGACACGCACGGTCAGTGTAACAGCGGACAGAGCACCCGACACGCACGGTCAGTGTAACAGACGTTGCTGGCAACCAGTGCAACGAACTCACTTCGTGTCCGAGAAGCGATACTGGCCGCAGGCAGTACGCTCCATGGCGAGACCGGCCGAAGATCAAGTGAAAGATCAAACGAAAACAAGACAAATACTGCGCAACGTTTCAGTGTGCATTTCACTTATGCAACCGATGCGAAAGATGCTTGACGCCCATGTACTTCCTTTACAAGTAAAATGTGCAAATCCATTTCAACACATGCATAGTGCATAGTATCTTACTTCGCGTAATCACCCAGCAACTTTTAGTTGATTTGAATATGACATAAAATTGTATCTCAGTGTTTGTTTCATTATGTCCAGATATTCTAAAACTGCAAGGTCCAATACGCCAGAGCTTCTGTCCAGCATCTTGAAGTTATCAATAGAACATTTAGCGTGGCTGGAAGGAAGTCTCCAGGAGGTGAGATGTTGGAGTTAGAAAGACATCTTTCGGTGCAGTCCAATTTTCCTGGGAGCTGCGGCAAATCTGCAGTATCAGCTACGATGGGCTGATACCATGTATGATGTTCCTCAGGAAACGCATTTAAATTCGCAGTTTACTGCAGACTGGCAACACTTGATACTTTACATAGCAAATCCAATATTCATGTATATGTATATATATATATATAGAGAGAGAGAGAGAGAGAGAGAGAGAGAGAGCGAGAGAGAGAGATACATAGATAGATAGCACGATAGACAGATAGATAGATAGATAGATAGATAGATAGATAGATAGATAGACATATTTATGGATAGATAGATAGATAGATAGACCGATATCTATATATATATAGATAGATAGATTGCTAAATATATGGATATATAGATAGATAGATAAATAGATAGATACGACACTAAAATATGTTGTGGGTATACACGAAATCAAGCTCAGTCTTACTTGGTGCGTCTGGTGAACAGAGAGCATAACTATATCATTATCTGCGTGAAGCCACCTTTGCGGTAGTGTTGCTGGTGCTGTTGGTGCTCACGGGTTTACGCGGCCCGCCGTTGGCCGCAGATGCGCCCATGGTGACGTGACCTGACCCGCCGTTGACCGCAGATGCGCCGATAGTGACGTGACCTGACCCGCCGTTGACCGCAGATGCGCCGATAGTGACGTGACCTGACCCGCCGTTGACCGCAGATGCGCCGATAGTGACGTGACCTGACCCGCCGTTGGCCGCAGATGCTCCCATAGTGACGCTTAGCTTCTGGCCGCGCGAGAACGTCTCGACGGGCGACGCGGTGCGGATGCGCTGCAACGTCAGCTCCCAGCCGGCAGTCGGCCGCATCACCTGGCGGCACCAGGTGGACACAGGGGCGGGGATGGCCGAGTGGTTAAGTTGTTGGGCTCTGGGTGCCAAAGGTCCCGGGTTCGACACTAGCGCCGCCCAAGACATTTCCCAATCCCGTAGCACACCGGCGAAACAGTGTGGGCGGCGCCCTTAGCCGTGAATGTGCATAAAGTGCATCGTGAATACGCAATAAACAACCACCAGGTGGGCACAGCCGAACGTCACGTCACCTCGCCGGCGGGCTGGTCAGGGGGGCGGGGGCGGGGGCGGACCCGGCGGAAGAATAACTAAGTTTTGCAGTGGGAAACCAGATGTCCACTACCTAATACGAACCACGTAGTATATCCGTTGCGTTGTGGTGACGGGTGTAGCGGTCGCTTTATTTCTGGGTTTTTTTCTGGATGTCTGGGCACCTACATAAATGTGCAAGCTGAACAACTGTGCCCATATATGATTACTGAATCAACTTGGTGTAAAATTGCTTCATGCACCGGGAATCACTTCTAAACATTTCATCCGGGATGGTGATCGTCATTGCGGCCGCTGTCTACCAGGGTGACGTCACCGCCACATGAACATGACGTCAGTTTGACTCACGCAGGGGGCGCTGATGAAGCAGACGTTTGCTGAAGGCCTCATCAGCAACGACACGCTGCTGATTCGCAACGTGTCGCGACGAAGCGGCGGCCTCTATACTTGTTCCGCCTCCAACATAGAAGGCACCGTCCAGAGTAACGCTATCAGTCTGCAGGTCCGCTGTGAGTGTCCACCCTCAGTCTGCAGGTCCGCTGTGAGTGTCCACCCTCAGTCTGCAGGTCTACTGTGAGTGTCCACCCTCAGTCTGCGGGTCCACTGTGAGTGTCCACCCTCAGTCTTTAGGTCCGCTGTGAGTGTCCACCCTCAGTCTGCAGGTCCGCTGTGAGTGTCCACCCTCAGTCTTTAGGTCCGCTGTGAGTGTCCACCTTCAGTCTTTAGGTCCGCTGTGAGTGTCCATCCTCAGTCTGCAGGTCCGCTGTGAGTGTCCACCCTCAGTCTCACCGTGAAAGTACACTGTCCATGCTATGAACCATACCTAGGCGCACTAACGCTGTCCACCTCATGCATGCGTCATTTTCCGTCTGCGATCTGTAAATCTCTGCCACTCTGAACGTGTGTCGATATTGGCTGTAGCGTGCTGCACCCCGGGACGCGGCGGCGAGAGAATTCCAACACGCCGCCACGTCACGGTAGGGCACTTCAGGGACCTCAATCTGCAGATTGTAATCCGGCCTGACTGGCTCACTGGAGCACCAAAGCACAATCTGCAGCGAATAAAAGAGGGTACGAAAGCATACAATATACCAGTCCGGGATTAGACTACCAGCAAAACTGTCATGATCCAATCACCGATGTGTCATATGCGGTTTCAATTTGGACTAGGTGCAGGTTATTTGCAGGCACGCCCCGGGCGTTGGAAACTATTGCAATTTATGTGTCTCGCTTTAATCTATCAAAACCACCTGCAGACAGGCGGTCAATCGGGCGATCTGAATGAAAATGTTCCAGTAAAATGCCACTGATATGCCAATGGCTTAGTGTGGTAGATAATGTTGTATTTACAATGTTCCAGTGTGGCTGCTCCCAGCGGTTTCATTCAGTTTTCATTACGAGCAAATGCGCCATGCCCCAGCGAAACTAGTCCGGGTGCAGATGGTACAGGTGCATCTGAGCGGCCGCACGTGACCCAGTCAGGCTGTCACGCGTTTCAAAAGAAGTAATGTGCTTTTTCCGTTGCAGCATTTAATTGCTGGTCCCTTGCCACTGAACTTGGTCTGACATTCGGTTTTCATTGTTGGCAGCTTTGACCAGAACATTTTCGTTGAAGTGCGCGTATTTTTGGTTAGCAAAAAAAAAATGTTTTACGGCCGAACTTGTGTCGGCCGACTCAGCGGTACCGACCGAGGCCCAGTCAGCCAGACGCCGGTACACGTTTCATGTCGTCATGCCACGTGATACAGTGATGAGAAGGTCAGCTATCAAATCGCCGCAGATGCACCAGTTTGCCGTTCAGCTGTTCCACAACTGGTGGAAGCAGGACTAAACAAGACGGTGAACGTGACGTGCTCCGTCAACGCCTACCCACAACCTCATCACTTCCGGTGGAGCATCAACAATGCCGGTGGGTAGCGCGGCATACTGAGAGGTGCTGTAGTGTCGGAACATTGGCTCAGAATTGCCATCTGTCGAAATACACCCAAGTACATTCACTTGTCCGGTGTTGCATGCTAATTACCTCATCAGGGCTGTTGTTGTTTTCCAGTTGCGGCCTCAATGAGGACGGAGTGTGCGAACTTCCTCACGCGAACTCCACAAAATGCCGAGTCCAAACTTTGGTACAGAGCTCCTTACAGCGAATACTTCGCTGGCGCTAGTACTAATGTGTTGGCTTTGAGTGTGGTTTTGCTCGGTTTAATTTTGTATCGGTCAGACATGCATCCAGCCAGTTCCCATTTAAGAGCAAAGTAGCAGCTGAATCTGGCGAAGGACGTATATCCCCATTGCAACGGGGGTTATTTGGCCTAGTGCATAACGCAGGTTTTCCGGCTAGTACCGACATCATTGCGTTCACGAGAACGATCTACTCTTAAAACGGTGGATTTCGATCTCTTCAGACCTGATAATTTTCCCTCGGTCGCGAACAACATCTAACTCGCTCTCCACTACAACACCCAGCACGCAACACACATCGCTCATGGACCCTGATTAACTTCTTCCGTGATGGGTATAAACTTCCTGGGATATTTTCCTAGCAAAATGTCCTAGATTGCCCTGCATAGCGTGCCCGATCGACTCGGCACTACCTTCCGCCCTGTGCAGCTAGGGCGGTCCTCTATTCACACCATGCCTACACTATCCTGTCTCCTCACACTTGGTCGCGTGCACAAGCCTTGTGGCCAACAGCATGACTGCAGGCAGGCTGACGTCCGTCACTGTCCGGCAGTAGTGTGCGTGTGCGTGTGCGTTTGCGTGTGCGTGAGCGTGTGCGTGTGCGTGTGCGTTTGCGTGTGCGTGTGCGTGTGCATGTGCGTGTGCGTGTGCGTGTGCGTGTGCGTGTGCGTGTGCGTGTGCGTGTGCGTGTGCGTGTGCGTGTGCGTGTGCGTGTGCGTGTGCGTGTGCGTGTGCGTGTGCGTGTGCGTGTGCGTGTGCGTGTGCGTGTGCGTGTGCGTGTCGTGTGCGTGTGCTGTCGTGTGCGTGTCGTGTGCGTGTGCGTGTGCGTGTGCGTGTGCGTGTGCGTGTGCGTGTGCGTGTGCGTGTGCGTGTCCGTGTGCGTGTCCGTGTGCGTGTGCGTGCGTGTGCGTGTGCGTGTGTGTGGGGGGGGAGGGCTTTAGGGCGCATCGACCAGTCCGGCAGTAGACTGCCGAACACCAAGACGTCTGTCACCGTTACTGCATGCACGCATGTAAACAGCCCAAAAATGTCCTGAGATGTATACTCAGTCACGTGAGGATGAGCGGGTTAGCAGGTGCGGAAAAGGTCAGCAGGTGAACACCAGATCAGCAGGTACGGATGTTAATAGGCTAGGACCAGATCAGCAGGTGAACACCAGGTCAGCAGGTTGGTACATGCGGATCAGGTCAGCAGATCAACACCAGGTCAGCAAGTGAGGATCAGGTGAGCAGGTGCGGATCAGGTCAACAGGTCAGGACCAGGTCAGCAGGTCAGGACCAAGTCAGCAGGTGAGCATCAGGTCGACGCATTAGAAGCCAAACACAATGCAACCATTTCCTAGGCATGTATGAAACCTGCTAAATGTGTCTAAAATAGACTTCTTGAAAAGCAAACAATTACGCGTGGGATTTTCTTTAAGCCAGAAAGCACACCATGTCATGCGTGTCGCATTGCATCCGATCGATGTGAGGAACAGGCCATGAGCTTCTTTTGCTGATTTGCTTGAATGATACATCTTCTGCATGGCAACCAGTGGCATAGATGAGTCGTGGTGGTAACTAACAACAAGGTATGTTGGACTAGTGTATATGTACGATGTTAGGCATTTAGCCTTGATCTGTACTCGCTACAAATGACTGAAAATAGATACAAGAGTACTTCTGGGACTAAGTCAAGTTTATCTGAACGGCAAATATATGGAGCAGAAGTAAGCAACTTCAATTGGTTTCAGAATTTCTGGCAGTTCAGAGGCACCATATGAATCAAACTTGGTCTAACGGTACGTCATCTAGCCTGATAGTATGTACAATGGAAATAATCAGTCATTGAGTTCGCATGATACTGCAGCAGTTAAACGGTAACTACAACCTTCTCTACTGCAGGAAGGGTCTTCTCGGCAATCGTGATCGAAAATACTGCTTTAATGACAAAATACTTCTCGTTTCGGAACAAGGCCACCATCGAGAGTGACGATGACTTCGTGTCGTTATACCGAGTATTTGATCATCCATAGAGTACTTTCAGATTCGATCGCTAAAATATATTCCCTTGACAAGAAAGTGTATGCTTAGATTGTATTATTGTCGCACCATATCATGGTATTCTTTTTGTTAGCCGACTTCCTTAATTCAGTAGCATGTTGATTGGACGTATTGAACTCAAACATGCATCGCTTTGTGTTATCTCCTTTTAAGAGCCACCAAAATAAACCATCATGACAAAAGGCCATATGGCGAACGGGTGAAGTTCTGCTCAGGGTGCTCCACATTCAATCGGAAAACGTATGAACTTAATCACAGATAAGTATCAACCTATGATTAATGTCGAGCATCCCAGAAGGCTACCAAATCCGTAGCATCGCCCACCAGGGATGTAGGATCCTATACTGTCGGGAGGGCTCCAGTCCCCCAACTTGTAGCTGAGCCCCCCCCCACACTTTGGAAGTCAAATACATGACAAATTCAAGCAATGCTGCATACATTTCGAACACGGTGTTCTACTTCTGCTCAACCTAGGTAGGTGTACCTAGGTAGGTGTAGGAGTAGGTACACCTAGGTAGGTGTACCCAACCTGTTATCGGCCGGGTGGCGAGCGCTTGACAGCCACCCCCGGCCGCTCCACACTCTTTCATAGATTTATCCGGAACAAGACAACATTGTTGTGTTATAGTGTGATTACGTACATCCTGAACATCGAACCGTGAATGTGTGACGCCGCCAAAAACTGTGAGTGCCTTAATCATCTGAAAACCGCTATATTAAGTTTTAATACCTCAACGGATACTGATGCTTGTAATATGCGAGGGCGAGCCACATTACCCAAGAGAACCCTCTCAAGCGTGAGGCAAGATTCGTAATTATGCCAAGTTCCCGGTCCTGTCATCAAAATTTCATAGTCAGTGCAAGCATATGAGAAAACGACAAAACAAACAGTACTATCGCCATGTCCACCAGCCACAGAACAGCCACATGTCGGAAACGCGCATCCATACCGACATCAGTCGTTTCGCACCTCTCTACCCCCATCAACCCCGTCCCCTAGAACAGCCGCCGCTGATGTCTGCGTGTCCGGAGGTCCGGACCGACCCCGGCTAGCCGTGCCCGGCTGTGGCCGGCGCTAAAGACAACAGCGCCGAGCCGTCCCCTGGCCTGGTCCGCCCGCCGAATCGGTCCCGGTCGGACGCCGGCGACGGCTGAGGATGCGAGGATGCTGGGGCGGACAACAAGTGAAGAGGAGAGTCACTGAACGAGCAATACTATCAGCTCAAAGGAGTGCTGCTCTGCATGCCACTCCCGGCACTGGGGAAGCCCTCCGTCGTGTGGAGTGCCGCCCAACACCCTCAGCTGTACAAAGTACTGCGAGTGCAATGCCACCTCCACGGCGAACATTCAGCCGATGTCTCTTGCAGCCTCCGCGATTGACGCTTCGTCAAACGCGGAACGTTGACAAAGTCGAGCAACAGAGACATTGTCGCCGACTGAAAATCGGCCACGAGAATGTTAGCTCGCTGGCCAAACACCTAGACGACACCAATCAACTGTTATCGACAAGATAGATCGTTATGCGACAAGATGACAAGATCGTAGACGTAGCAGTATCCAGCAGACCCGTCATCTGATGCGGCCACCCACAGACGCCAACAGAGTGACTGCTCCGGCCACCTATAATTTATGACATATTAACGCATGGCCCCTCGCCCCGAAGCTTAACCTGGTCAACGACCTGCTTCAGAACCACGACCTGGATGGACTGGCGGTCTCGGAAACATGGTTAACGCCAGAAGTACTGGACAGAGCGCTGGTTTTTCCTGGGTATTCGATAACCAGACGCGACCGGGAGACGCCCGCCGACCCCACCGCCGATAAGATCCGAGGTGGAGGAGTTGCTCTGATCATCCGCGACTCACTCCGAGCCGTGAGGCTAAACATCGGGGGATCAAACCCACAGCTGGAGTCGCTGTGGATGTCAGTTGGCGGGAGAGGACGACGGACAGTGACCGTGGGAGTGACCTACCGACCCACCAGATCAGCCACTATCCGCGTCACTGACCTGATCGAGCACCAGCTCCGGGAAGCAGTCTCGCGAGGACATCCAGTGCTGGGTCTTGGAGACTACAACTTGAACTTACTGGAAAGAGGAGAGAGCGCTGCATCACGTCGTTTTTTGTCCTCACTCAGCGACTTGAACCTGAGGCAGCTCGTGCGAGAGCCAACCCACCTCCTCCCCAGACCGTCTCTGCTGGACGTAGCCATCACAAACCTGCCCGAGGGGAAGGCGACAGTCACTGTCCTACCGGAGCCGGTGGCAGATCACCCGCCGGTCTTGCTCAGGGGCGAGGTCAGGAGGAAGCGGAACAGGCCACTACCACCCGTTACCAGAAGGCCGTGAGCGAAGATGAATTGGGACACACTCTGCCTGCACTTCATCACCACCGATTGGCAGCCCATGTACGACCGCGCCGACATCGACGGCAAGCTTGAAGTCTTCATGCGCATCTGGAACGCAGCCGTGGACCTGCACTGCCCGCTGGTGACAAGCAGGATCCGGCACCCTGACTGCCCGTGGCTGCGTAACGACCCCGGCATCGATGCTGCAAAAGAGGACTGTCGCGAGGCGTGCAAGGTCTAGAGGAGGAGCGAAGTTGACGACACCGCACGCCAAGAGTACCGGAGATGTAAGAACGGGCCCATCAGCGAGCAAATCAGGACCAGGCGCGAGTACTTGTGTGCGGAGTATCGGCGCTCATTCTGGAGCCGAATGAAGCATTTCGGTCTCCGTCCCGCGGCAGGCCTCCCAGGCAGAGACGACTACACCACGGTGAGGGCAGATGACTTCAACGCCCACTTCGCGGCGGTGGGAACCCGTATTGCTGAGGAGGCGGGACGAGCCGGCGGCATAGAGCAGTGCCCACCCAGACCACCCGGAGTGTGCGCCTCTGCTCTTGTGTTGTGTCCCGCCACGCTCCCCGAGTTATCGAAGGCCATAATCCGTATGAGCTCGTCTCGAGCGGTGGGAGTTGATGGCGTAGCATTGTTTGCGGTCAAGCGATATTTTGCAGTGATCGGCCCGCACCTGCTCCACCTCGTCAACACATCCATTACCTCACAAATCTTCCCGAGTGCTTGGAAAGTCGCCCGCGTCACTCGCATTCACAAATCTGGCACGCGAGATGATGTGAACAACTTTCGGCCTATCTCGAATCTCTCTGTTCTCTCCAAAATCACGGAAAAGGTTGTTTGCTCCCAACTTGTTGCTTATCTGTTGTCAAGCAATATTCTGTCCCCGTTTCAGTACGCCTACCGCCCTGGTCATTCGACGGAGGACGCCTTGCTCGACGCTGTCGAATGGATCTCTAGGGCCATCGACATTGGTCACGTCGCGTCGTTAACGACGATTGACTTAAGTAAGGCCTTCGACAGCGTTGACCATGGCGTTCTCCTGAGTAAGCTGGGGTGGTACGGCATTCCGTCCCCGTGGTTCAAAAGCTACCTCTCCGATCGGAAGCAGATGGTCTCAGGCGGCTCCTCCACACTCTTCCTGACCCACGGTGTCCCTCAGGGGTCTATCGTTGGGGCGATCCTGTTCCTCCTCTTCATGAATGAGCTGTCCTCCTTCCTTCCTCATGGTGGCCTTGCGGCCTACGCTGACGACACCGACCTCCTAGACCACTCTGCTCCTGACGTCGTCAGCCTCTCCCACCTTCGGTTGCGGGTCGAGGAATCTCTCCTTGCACTCCAAACGTGGATCCAGTCCAATAGTCTAAAAATGAACTTGGGCAAGACCTGCTTCGCCATTCCTGGCACTAGATCTTCTCTAAAAAAAAGGCTCAGGTTTTCACATCATGATCTCGGAAAAATCTATCCACCCCGCCCCAACAGTGAAAGTGCTTGGAGTATTCTCGACCAGCAGCTGACGTGGGAGAAGCACATGTCCTCCATCATCCGGAAGTGCACCGCCATCATCGTGTCCCTCTTCACATTCCGGCAGCACTTCACCTCTGAAGTCCTGAAGCTCATCGTCCAAGTCCATGTGTTCCCCGATGTCTTTTGCTGCCCTTCCGTATGGGGTGGGGCAGATGTGTGCCGCATAAAGCGAGTGCAGAAGTGCATAAACTTCGCGTCTAGGCTGGTCACTGGAAGACGGAAGCACGACCGCATCTCGTCCTCTCTGCGCGAGTTGGGCTGGGATAGGATTGAGGAGATGGTGCGACACCGTGACCTGTGCAACGCACACAAAGCCGTACACGGCGCGAACTGCCCGCCTGCCATCAGGGAAATGTTTGTTGAACGCTCGGCTGTGTCGGAGAGAAGCACTCGTGCTACCGATGCTGGGGCACTTCACCTGCAACGGTGTAGGTTAGAACCTACCCAGCGGGGCTTCTCCTACCGCTCCACTCTCCAGTGGAATGCGCTTTCCGGTCAAGCACGTGACACAATTAGGCGTGCAATCTTCGTGCGTGCTATCAGCCTCAACTAGGTAGCTAGTTGCTTTACGTATCTAACGTGATAGCAGGAATGTGATCAATTGACTGGGTATTTCGTGAGTTCCACCATGTGGCAATGCCTAATAAATGACTTTGACTTTGACTTTGTGTAAGATTGCCCAAAAAATTGTAATGAGTGGTGGTGATATTCTCGCGGTTCTTCTAAGTATTCCTTGGTTTTGGTGGTGACTGTCCTCTTTGATATACCGAAATACACGCAATACACACAGTCCTGTTTTAAGTTCTCTCAAATCGACAGCCACACTGGTCATTTCGCACTGACCAAAATGTGGAGTTTTTTTACGGCTACATGGTGTTTCTTTTCGTAGTTTTTAATCCGTTTTGATCAACGAAAACTTGAAGTAACATATATAAAAATCCCAAAACAGTAATGAAATCAAGCACACTATGAAGCGAAAGCGTAAGAAGTCGTTTCGGCACTAAATGGATTCGCCGTATTTGGTAATAGTTTTTCGATTAACCATTTCCTGATCATTGTGTTCCGGATAAGTTGAGTTCATGTAAAACTGGAAAAAGGAAAATAATATTGGTAACATTAATGCATTTTTTCTAGATGGCAAAATAAAGTGGCCAAAATCCGGGGAGAAATTGGTATTTTATGGTATCCTAAGTTGATCGACCCAGGGCTGAGCCCCTCCCCCCACCACGCACACACAACTGATCTTCGATTCTACACCCCTGTCACTCACTTTATTTTCTTTTGCTTCTTGATGTCAGCTGATATCAGGTACAGACCTGTATCTGATATCAGCTGACATCTGTTACCTGTATCAGATGGAATTTAAGCGCCGGTGGATGAAGATTGCCAATATTAGACAACTGTGGTAATTAAGTCTCAATATGAACTTAATTAAGCACATCCCCGTAGTAAAATATTGCCTATACGGTAGCATTCATCATCTTTAAAGCAACGATCTATATCTGGCTCCGCAAGCATTGGCATCGACGAAAGTTCTATCGAACTAGATATTCGCCCTGATAAATTATGGCTGACCTTTAACTTAATGAGCACGTGTGAGATGGGCTTAATCTAACACTTCAAAGTGGAAGTGTATTGTTGGCTATTTATAGTGCGCTACTTCGTGAATAGCGCTGACTACAGGAGCCCACTCTCTGTATGTGAGTACTTCCCGTCAGGCTATCATGCCACTCGTCATGGCGGCATGCGAGTAATTCCCGTCAGGCTATCATGCCACTCGTCATGGCGGTATGCAAGTAATTCCCGTCAGGCTATCATGCCATTCGTCATGGCGGCATGCGAGTAATTCCCGCCAGCTTATCATGTCACTCGTCATAGCGGCATGCAAGTAATTCCCGCCAGCCTATCATGCCACTCGTCATGGCGGCATCCAAGTACCTTCAGTCGACAAGTCATGCCATTCGTCGTGGCGGCATGCGAGTATTTCCCGTCACCATGTTACGCCACTCGTCTTGGCGACATGCGAACACCTCGGGTCATGATCTGGAATCTGTTCATATACTGTGTGAGAGACGAAGTGCTGGAACAAGCGCACGCCCGTGCGCATTGATGACTGCCTTCGATGTGCTGCTGGCTCCAGTGGCTGCGGGCCGGCCGAGGAAGCTGAACATCTCCGCCTGGAACTCCCGCCAGCTGACCTACACGCCGAGGTCCCAGGAAGACTACGGCACTCTGCTCTGCTGGGCCACTAACGTCGTAGGGGAGCAAACTCAGCCCTGCCGCTGCATCGTAGAGCCGGCAGGTAACAGCATGGCCCCCCACGCGGAGGTATGAGGTCAATAGTGAAAACATACCACCCACACACTGTATATATATGTATCCCTCCAAGACTTCAGACAGGTAAGGAATAGTGTGATGCTCGGTGGGAGTCTATGTGCATGTTTCGGGACGGGTGACGCTTCAGTGACCTCGGAAACTGCCCTCCATTTCCTCGCTAAACTTGTCGCTTTAGTAGGATACCCCAGAAGTTTTCAATGGCCCAGCTGAGGCACGTTTGGAGAGTTCTGATCTCGATTTCCGAATGGCATTCCCACAGTTTCAAGAAACACGAAGGTCTCGCGCACATAGTGGGCGACAGCAAGATCCGGTCAAAATAAATACCCAACGTCAGGACATTTCCCTGTAATGAAGGAAAAAGCACTGCCTGAGACACCTTTCATGGTGCATAGCAGACCCCACGTTAGTGCCCCATGGGATCATGACGGGCTTGGATACCCCCTTTGGACAGATCGATATCACCACCATACCGGTTCCTGGGAACCACCCGACGGGACGGTATCCTATATTATCTGGTACGTCTTCGTCAGGACCAACATAAAATCCTATGTTCCCGGGCATTTCTTTTCCAGAAAAGGTGAAATACACCTCGTCATCCTTCGTGTGAAAGTGGAGACTGGAGCGCGAGAGTGCGCCCGCCACCATCACCTCCAAACGCAGTAGTTTCAATGTATTTTAAACCTTAGATATTGCACGATAAGTAGTGATAGCGCTTTATCATACGCGGCGAATCAATTACCATGTGACATGTGACTGCGAACATGTGACTGGCGCTGCTGACATCTACCGCCGGACTTCGAAGTCAATCAGGACTACGGTCGCTAAAAATATTGCCGGGGAAGGCTGGCAGTCAATAAAAAAGAAAGATTTTAAAATATGCGAGTTATAAACAGCACGAAATGCAGTGCGAGTGGCGGGTCAAAATTGTATTCGTAGTATGATTCGTCGTACGTCTTAACTGCCCTCGGCCATGTATGGCACGCACACTCACTCCTAACACCGACACACACGCAAACGCGCGCACACACACACACACACACAACCACACACAACACACACACATACACACACACACACACATACACGCAAACGCGCGCACACACACACACACACACATACAAACACAAGCGTATATATATATGTATATATATATATATGTATATATACATATGTATATATGCATATATTAGCATCCTTCTTTAGCTGTTTCTCCGTTTTATCGGCTAAATTAGCATCAGCTTCTAATTACTTTTATCTTATTTCAAAGCTCCATGGGTGTCAGTTCAAGAACACCGCACGTGCATCTGACCAATATTTTGTGTTCGAAAGATTACCTCAAAACATAACACATTTCCTCCGTCTAATACCCTTCGGCACAAATATCACACTCGAGCTACGTACATGCGTGAACATCATCAAACCCACTTCGATTGGTCAAAGCATAAACTGGCGTAAATATGCAAGTCCGTTCAGTGCTAGAAGCCATCTGCAACTTTAGTAAGCCGTGGAGCTTAAGGCCAGAACTTATCTGGATACTACTTACCCAAGGTATTTCCCAGCTGGACTCATCTTGGTGCTTGTTCCTTAGCAGTGAACCCGAATTAGCCTATTCTGAAGGAGGCGCAGTGCCCAGCATTCGAGGAGGCAGTCATAGATCGCATGGAAGAAAACTACTATCCTGATCCACAGACAATTCCAACATCGCTCTCGTCCACGATGCTCCCAGTTTCCCCTAGACCTATCGCCCACGACGCTCCAAGTTTCCCCTAGACTTGACGCTCTCCGCCCTGCCTTGACCCGGTGCGCTCCTGGCCGGCTCGGATGGGGACCGTGGTCGGCAGCGGGCTGTTGCACTTCCACAGCCGACGTTCCGGCGTCGCCGTCACGGTGTCAGGTGACACACCGCTCGAGCGACGCGCTGCACGTGGCCTGCGAGCGGGGCGGCACCAGCGGCCGGCGACAGACATTCCGGCTGGAGCTGTTCACCGCCGCCGACCGCAGCACACGCACCAACGTCAGCTCAATCAGTCCCAGGTAAACTGAGCCAGGTCAGTGACGGCTACATCAGTCCCGGGTACACCCAGCCAGGTCAGTGAAAGCTCCACCAATCCCAGGTAAACTGAGCCAGGTCAGTGACGGCTACATCAGTATCGGGTACACCCAGCCAGGTCAGTGAAAGCTCCACCAGTCCCAGGTAAACTGAGCCAGGTCAGTGACGGCTACATCAGTCCCGGGTACACCCAGCCAGGTCAGTGAAAGCTCCACCAATCCCAGGTAAACTGAGCCAGGTCAGTGACAGCTCCATCAGTCCCGGGTACACCCAGGTCAGATCCGTCAGTTCCAGTTCAGCTCCGTCAGTTTCAGGTCAGCTCCATCACCATCAGACTAGTGTCAGCTTCATCGGTCTCAGATCTGTGTCAATTCGATTAGTCCTTGGTCAGTGTCAGCTTCATTAATCCAAGGTCAGTGTCAGCTCCTTCAGTTCTATGTGTAGCAAGCTCGAGATATGAAAAAACTAAACACCGAGACCTGGCCCGTGTATCTCCCGTGAACCCGCCGGAGCGCGACTGACTCCCAGCGCTGCCGCGGGGCCCCGCCCAGTTCCGCCGGCGGCGCCAGCCAGTCGGTGACGTCAGCCTTTCCCACACGAGACCGGACACCTTGCGCCGGTCCGCCGCCGGCCGATCGCATAGCCACCCGCGAGCGCAACGTACACACGCACACGCACACACACAACAAAACAACAAACCACACCTCCACCTGGCAATCACTTGCCATGCCCCCCGTGCACCTGCGGCGGACGACGCAGCGTCCTCCTCCCCATACACTCTGAGTCGACACTCACGCCATACATCTCAGCCGGAGGCCTCCGAACGCGCTCACTCCGTCGGGGCGCAGCCCGTTCCGTTTCGTCACCCGCGTCATCGTCCGGCAACACCGCACACCTATTCTCATCAACGAACACAGACACATTTGCCAACTCCTCCGCACGCCCTCCTCGGTCGTCCCCTCCCGCTGCGGGGTCGATTCCCTCCCCGGTTCCCTCGCTGACCTCCACCTGGTCGCCAGGCCCCCCTCCGGTGTGGTCCACAAGCGGGCCCCAATCTGCATCAAAAGTGCCCACCTCCTCATCCGCAACAGGCGTGCGAGCCCCTGATTCCCCGAGCACGAACGGGTCCGACCGTCCGGCCTGATTCCGGTCACCGTGCCGACGCCGCACGTTCCGCACGTGCCAGGGCACACTATCGATCTCCACGACCTGATCCGACTGAACGCCCGTAACAACGCCCGCCTTCGACTGATCGGCGCATCGGTCGAGCCCCCGCCGGCGCACCCACACGCGATCCCCGACCCGCCACCCCGCCTGAGGCGACGCATCCACCTCCGGGCCGCGCCGCCCCAAATCAATCGGTAGGTCACGAACTGGGTAACGATAAACGGTGGCCGCAGGCGCCCCGTCGCCGCCCCCTCCTTCCCTCGGCGTGACATTGTACCTGTGCACTGCTTCCTGCACGGAACATTTCTGTCTAGCGACCATTACTTTGATCGTTCGATGATGCCTCTCGATGACACCGTTTCCGCCGGCCTCGTAGGCCGCTCGAAAACGGAGCACTACCTGCCACCGCGCAGCGAACGCTCGCATCACCCGCCCCCGGAACTCGGTCGCATTGTCCAGTAAAAGCTCGGCGGGAGCCCCTCTCTCAAGGAATATTTGCTCCAGCGCCGCAGTCACCTCCTCTCCCGCGCCGCGCCGCAGGGCTCGCCATAGCCCGAACCGAGATGGGCCGCAGTCGATAACTGTCAGGAACGTTGTGCCTCCGACGTGCGCGGTGTCGATAGCGAGCCTCTCCCAGTCC
Organism: Imbricaverruca yamaguchii; assembly: GCA_034440575.1. NCBI lineage: Eukaryota > Metazoa > Arthropoda > Thecostraca > Neoverrucidae > Imbricaverruca > Imbricaverruca yamaguchii. Next base: position 155,112 of record JAOTOL010001649.1, on the reverse strand, counting down.
GCCCGCACAGCCAATGACCCGTGCCGCCAGCGCTTGGGAGCTGGGTCAATGGACTGGCAGACGTCACAGCCCGCGACCACTCCACGCACGTCTGCCCGCCGCACCAACGCTCCGGGCAGCTCTCGACGAGCGTACCACAGCGTTCTCCTGACCCCCATGTGTCCGATCTGCCCGTGGACGGACGCGATCTGAGCCGTCGTCGCGACTGGCCGCGTGCGGGCGGCAGCTCCCCCTCTCGGGGCCTTGGCTCCTTCGTCCGACTCGGGGACACAGACGCGCCCGCGGAGCCACTGCTGCGGCACTCGCGTCAGCGCGTCCGCCGGGTTCTCTCCGGACTTAACCAATTTCACATCGATCGTCAGTCCGAATTCCTCCACAAGCTGAGCCACGACCCCCAGCCGCCGACGAATTAACATTTCGCCCTGCGCTTTTGAACGCAGCCGTGCGCGGCCACTCACCGCATCGCGAACCCAGGCGCCCACCGTTACCGAATCCGTGCACAACGTCATCACCCGAACGCCCCACGAAATGGCCAAGTTCACCCCCTTAATCGCCGCGTCCAGCTCGGCCATATTGATGTGGGACGCGCTGTCCCGCTCCGAGCGCAGCCAGCAGGCGTCCTCGAGAACGTTTCCTGCCGCGTCCTCAAGCACCACGCCGGTCGCGATGGAGCTCGCGTCGGTCCACACGGTCGCGGCCCCGCCGCCGAAGTCCCACCGACCGCGGGCGGGGTCCTCGGCGCGAACCCGCGCGTGGACCGCCGCGATCTTTTCCGCGAGGCTCACGTCGCACACGGGATCGTCCCACCCGACGGTGAGGGCGTTCACGACCCGCTTGAGCCAGGCTACTGCGGGACGCAACCAACCCGCCACCGGCAAATGGGCCGTCAGCGTTCCACACCACCGGAACACGGCTCGACGGGTGACGACGGCCGGCGGAGCCGACAACTCGTTGTCCCTCCCCCACGTGAGCCCCCCGCCCCGACGTGGCGTCACCCTGAGCCCCAGCGCACGCAAGCCGTCGTTCGTCACCCGCTGCGGCGCTTTACAGGCCAGTCCGAAGCTCGCGAAGTGCGCGACGACTTCGTCGGCCGTCGCCACACGTTCGTCGACTAGCAAGTCATCGACGTATGCCAGTACCGCACGCTTGATCCGGTCGTCCGTACTCAATACTGCCTGAACGACCGCCTTCATAATCAGAGGCGCTACGTTAAGCCCGAACCCTAGCCGCGCGAGGCAATACCGCCGCCCTTCGACCACAACGGTCTGGTAGGGCCACAAGCAGGGGTCGACGTGCAGCTGCAAGTAGGCCTTTTGCAGATCCACAACAGCCAACTTGACCCCATGCTGTCGCCACTTCCGGAGCTCCTCGGCACACACATCGGCGTTGGCCGCATGAACAGGTATGTGCGAGTTCAGCTCGCGGAAATCCAAGACGGGCCTCACCTTTCCTTTGTGCGGCTGGTCCACCGCCATCAGCGGGATCAACGCGCGCGCCCTTCCAAACGTCTCCTCGGCGTACGGGACCAGCCATCCCTCGTCTACCCACGTCTGCAACTCGCGATCAAAGGCCGCCTTTGACGTTGCCGCCACGGCGTACTGTTCGACCGTGTTGGTGAGCCGATCGGGCGGCTCCCCGCCTAACCACTTCCACCTGACCACCCACTTCCCACCGACGAATTCTCCCGTGAAATCCTGCCCCTCTATTCTCAATTCGCCCGGGCCCGCCCGTCCCGCGGCCCCCATCGGCGCACCACCCACGAACACCTGGGAGGGGCCCAGCACCTCCACCCCTTCCAGCGACACGATCCCAGTCATACCGATCAACAAGTCCACCAAACCCAGCGGCCTCCTGCTCACCACCAAGCATCGAGCATTACACGACGCCCCTGACACGTTACGTCAATCCGCGTGACGCCCACGCACTCCAGTCGCCCACCGTCCATCGTAGCCATCTCCGTCCGTCTCGGCGTCCACTCACGGCACAGGCTGGCGTGTACCAGCGTGTCCGTGCAGCCGGTGTCGATCAGGGCGCGGCTTCGTCGGCCGCCCACGACGACGTCGACCACCGGCAGCGCGCGGTTCACTGGTTGCGCGACCGCGCTCGCGCCGGCGCGGCCACCTGCCCGTTTGGGTCGTCCGCTGGTTCCACCGCGTTGATCCGATAGCGGCACGCGACCGCGAAGTGGCCGACCCGCCCGCAGGTCCAGCATCGCCGCGGCGCCGGCGTGCTTCTCTGGGCGGAGACGACGCCGGTCGCTGGCGGTCTCTGGACGGGGCGACACCGGTCGCTGGCGGCTGGCGGCAACAGCGAACGTGTCCTGAGTCGCTTCCGCCGAGACCTCGACTCCCCGAGCCACGCGCAGCATCTTGCGCAGCCCCATGCGCTCCGAACGGGTGCCGACTTTAATCCGCAGCCGAGCGCCCTCAGGCAAGCCGCTGACGAACTTGGCATCCAGCAGTGAGTCGGGCACCGGGCCATCGATAAACAGCGCCGCCAGCCCGCGCAGCGCCTGTAGATACTCTTCCACCGTCTCCTCCCGGTCGAAGCCGACGAGCCTGGAACTCGTCGAATGCCTCCGCCCACGACGGCATGTAGGCATCCAGCAGCGC
>JAOTOL010001649.1:0-147500 GCA_034440575.1 Imbricaverruca yamaguchii | reverse complement strand
ACAAGAAAATGTGGATGAATGGTCACGCCCTTTCACCGCCTACGATCCGTCCCGACCAACCCACTGAGCTCACTGGTTTTTCTTTGTTCGTTTGTTTTAAGCTCTACCCGCAAATTGCTCGATTCCACTGAAAATCCAGACAGGAATTCCAAAAATGCTGCCAGAAGTGGGCGACTTTCAAGTGCAGATCTGAAGTGTTCTCATGTTTTGACAGCTCTACACGTTTTTAACGAAACATATACCTGGTGAGCCACAAATGGAACTCTTTTCTCACAATTATAACCTGCGAGTTATAATCACACACACACACACACACACACACACACACACACACACACACACACACACACACACACACACACACACACACACACACACACACACACACACACACACACACACACACACACACACACACACACACACACACACACACACACACACACACACACACACACACACACACACACACACACACACACACACACACACACACACACACACACACACACAGTACAGCTCCCACACCAACCCGAAACATCCCGCACCTACACCCGCCACCACCTCCGACACCCCACCAACGGCAGAGCCGCCACCCATACAGGAGCACGCGGTATGGTCGCCTCGGGACTGAGGTGACGGTAGCACGCGGTATGATCGCCCCGGGATTTAGGTGATGGTAACACGCGGGGTGGATTCCTCAGGTTTGACGTAATGGTAACACACGGTGTAGTCGCCTCAGGTTTGAGGTGATAGTAATACACGGTGTGGATTCCTCAGGTTTGAGGTGACGATAACACACGGTGTAGTCACCTCAGGTTTGAGGTGACGGTAGCACGCGGTGTAGTCACCTCAGGTTTGAGGTGACGCTAACACGCGGTGTAGTCACCTCAGGTTTGAGGTGACGCTAACACGCGGTGTAGTCACCTCAGGTTTGAGGTGACGATAACACACGGTGTAGTCACCTCAGGTTTGAGGTGACGGTAGCACGCGGTGTAGTCACCTCAGGTTTGAGGTGACGCTAACACGCGGTGTGGTCGCCTCAGGTTTGAGGTGCACAACCTCCGCCCCGGCCAGCAGTACACGATGAACGTGTACGCCGTCAACACCCGCGGCTTCAGTCGAGCGACGACACTGGTGGCGCAGACGCTGATCAGTCGCGGCGAGGACGACGCACTTGCCGGTAGGTGAACGCTCCGGCACGCGCGGCTTACGCAATGGGCGTTGTCCGGATTGGATTGGATTGAATTGGAACTTTGCGACGTACTCAACAGCTGAAGCGATATGGCGTCGCCTGCCTCTCACTCGGTAGGAATGGCGGACAACGCTGGGAATCGAGCCCCGTACCTCTCGCGTGCCAGACGCTCAGCTTACTACTAAGCTACCGACGCCCCGTGTGCTGCTCGGACTTCCAGATAGCCATGTCAGAGAGTGTAGCTAAGGCTCGAGTGGTTTTGTTCAGTAGGAATCATAAGTGTCGAGCTGCAGTGGGACACTACAACAACACATTTGGACACTGCGCAACAACACATTGGGACACTGCGCAACAACACATTTGGATACTGCGCAACAACACATTGGGACAATGCTCAACAACGCAGTGGAATACTTGGCAGCAACCTATGTCAAGATTGGGAGGCACAGCGCGGCGGTCAGACCGCAGCACCGCCTCCAAGTGCAGCGTGGTGTCAGTTGGCTAACCCTGATGATGAAACATCAGCTGATTAACATGGGGCGGGCTAAGGAAATTAAAACGACACTGATATATGGACGCCGTCCAGCAATGCGGCACAGCGATACTTGTCCGACCCCAGGCGATACCTCTCCGACTCCAAGAGGATGACGGCGAACAAGTCACATTCAGTGTGCACCACTTGGCTGGGGATCGGGTCAGGTGTGCAGAATGGGATGGCCGTCACGTCACGACGACATCCGCTACCCGAGAAGGCACCACTTGCCAATGACGGCGCCGCTGCCGCAGTTCGACAGCAAGTGTCGCTACTAAAGTTGTCTGCTTCGGTATTGGCGAAGCCCTGTCACGTTATCTGCAGCTGGGTACGTTGTCGCCAGTACCGCTGATCTCCTGTTGAGACTTGGTCGTCAGCACCGCTCCTATCTCCTGTTGGGCACATGATCGTCAGCACCGCTCCTATCTCCTGTTGGACACGTGATCGCCAGTACCGCTGATCTCCTGTTGAGACTGTCGAGCACCGCTCCTATCTCCTGTTGGGCACATGATCGTCAGCACCGCTCCTATCTCCTGTTGGACACGTGATCGCCAGTACCGCTGATCTCCTGTTGGACACGAGGTCACCAGTACCGCTGATCTGTTGGGACTTGGTCGCCAGTACCGCTGATCTCCTGTTAGACACGTGGTCGCCCGTACCGCTGGTCTCTCCTGTTAGACACGTGGTCGCCCGTACCGCTGGTCTCTCCTGTTGGGGACGTGGTCACCTGTGCATCTCCTCTCTAATTTTGATGGTGGATGTAGGGGTGGGTGGGGTGTGGTGGGGTGTGTGTGTAGGGGGTGTGTGTGTAGGGTGTGTGTGTGTAGGGGGGAGGGGGCAACCGTACCACCTACTAAATTCATCAGCCCAGCGCATAGCTACAAACATAACAGCAGCAAAAACAAAAACCACCAGCAACAGAGTAACTCAGGTAAAGACAAAATCGTCCATGCCCATAGCAAATACACGTAGACTTCACGGTAACAGCTCAGACGCCTTCTGTGATGCACGGATGAAGACGTGTTGAGGACGGTGTGGAATAAATCGACATTCCGATAGTGTCTTAAACATACCTTATCTACATAGAATATCCGGACGTATCAGCCGTCTCTAATCCTGTTCGAGCATACTGTGGGTCTCGGAGCAACAACTACTGGACAAGGACAACTGTTGAACATGGGCAACTGTTGGATAAAAACAGATGTTGGACAATGAAACTGTTGGACAAGGGCAAATGTTGGACAAGGACACTGTTGGACAAGGACAACTGTTGAACATGGTCAACTGATGGACAAGAACAACTGTTGAACATGGGCAACTGTTGGATAAAAATTACTGTTGGACAAGGACAACTGTTGGACAAGGACAACTGTTGGACAAGGACAACTGTTGGACAAGGGCACTGTTGGACAAGGACAACTGATGCCTACGGACAACTGATGGACAAGGGCACTGTTGGACAAGGACAAATGTTGGACAAGGACACTGTTGGACAAGGACAACTGTTGAACATGGTCAACTGATGGACAAGAACAACTGTTGAACATGGACAACTGATGGACAAGAACAACTGTTGGACAAGGACAACTGATCTGCTGGTATTGAAGCGAATAGTGAAAAATCTCAGTTATCAACAATCGTTAGTCGACCCGATTATCATGCACACATCGAATAAACATGACGCCATGACACCGAGTGACTTAATCTGACTCGATCTGGCCCAACCCGACCTGACCGGGGTACCACCTGCTACACGAGTGCTGGTGATACTGTTGCTCACTGTGACATAACTTGACCTGATCTGATCTGCAGCACCGCCAGCCAACTGATGCCGGTGACACCACTGATCGGCGAGGCGTGACCTGACCTGACCTGACCTGACCTGACCTGACCTGACCTGACCTGACCGGCAGCACCATCAGCCAGCCGGGTGCCGGTGACCCCACTGCTCGCCATGCTGGTGGGAGTTGTTGCAGTGGTGGCGTTGGTGGCGCTGGTCGTGGTGCTGTTCCGGCGGTGGCACGACCGTCCTAGCACCAAGGTACGTCCTGGGGCTGGCCAGGTAGGCCGGCAGGTGCCGCAGCAGGTCTCAGCACGTCTGCCGCTCGGCCGTGCACACACCCCTCATCCATCCGTCAGCCCCGGCAGCTGTCCTTCAGCCACCCCACATCTGTCCCTCAGCCACCCTGCATCTGTCCTTCAGCAACCCCACATCTGTCCTTCAGCCACCCCACATCTGCCCCTCAGCCACCCTGCATCTGTCCTTCAGCAACCCCACATCTGTCCTTCAGCCACCCCACATCTGCCCCTCAGCCACCCTGCATCTGTCCTTCAGCCACCCTGCATCTGTCCTTCAGCCACCCCAAATCTGTATTTCAGCCACCTCACATCTGTCCTTCAGTCACCCACATCTGTCCTTCAGCCACCCTACATCTGTCCTTCAGCCACCCTGCATCTGTTCTTCAGCCACCCACATCTGTCCTTCAGCCACCACACATCTGTCCTTCAGCCACCCTCCATCTGCCCTTCAGCCACCCCACATCTGTCCTTCAGCCACCCTGCATCTGTCCTTCGGCTACCCCACATCTGTCCTTCAGACACCCCACATCTGTCCTTCAGCCACCCCACATCTATCATTCAGCCACTCCCGCGTCTGTCCTTCAACTACCTCATTTCCCGAATTTGAGCAGGCTACTTGATCGGGTCTGAACAGGCTCTGCAGTTGATCGGGCTTGTACAAACTCCGTGGTGAGTCTGGCCTGTATAAGCTCTGCATTGGGTCGGGCCTGTATGAACTCCGCAGTGAGTCGAGCCTGTATGAGCTCTGCAGTGGGCCAGGTCTGTGTAAGCTCTGCAGTAGGTCAGATCTGTATAAGCTCTGCGGTGGGTCTGGTCTGTATAAGCTCTGCAGTAGGTCGGGTCTGTATAAGCTCTGCGGTGGGTCGGGTCTGTATAAGCTCTGCAGTAGGTCGGATCTCTGTAAGCTTTGCAGAAGGTCGGGTCTGTGTAAGCTCCTCAGTGGGTCGGGTCTGTGTAAGCTCCTCAGTGGGTCGGGTCTGTGTAAGCTCTGCAGGAGGTCGGGTCTATGTAAGCTCCTCAGTGGGTCGGGTCTGTGTAAGCTCCTCAGTGTGTCGGGTCTGTGTAAGCTCTGCAGGAAGTCGGGTCTGTGTAAGCTCCTCAGTGGGTCGGGTCTGTGTAAGCTCTGCAGGAGGTCGGGTCTGTGTAATCTCCTCAGTGGGTCGGGTCTGTGTAAGCTCTGCAGTGGGTCGGGTCTGTGTAAGCTCTGCAGGAGGTCGGGTCTGTGTAAGCTCCTCAGTGGGTCGGGTCTGTGTAAGCTCTGCAGAAGGTTGGGTCTGTGTAAGCTCTGCAGGAGGTCGGGTTTGTGTAAGCTCCTCAGTGGGTCGGGTCTGTGTAAGCTCTGCAGTGGGTCGGGTCTGTGTAAGCTCTGCAGGAGGTCGGGTCTGTGTAAGCTCCGCAGTGGGTCGGGTCTGTGTAAGCTCTGCAGAAGGTTGGGTCTGTATAAACTCTGCGGTGGGTCGGGTCTCTACAGTTGGTGTTGGACGGTGTCGAAGTCTGACGGATCGCTGTGACCTCGAGAGTGTCTGAACTTTATCTCACCAAGTTCAGAGCAGCGACAGGCCAAGTTTGCTGATGCATGGACGTCCTGTGGGAGTTCGCCTGTCAACTTCAATGGTCTGGCGCGCAGCTAATGGCTAGGTTAATGGCTCCATTCTGAGGCCATTTATCTGAAGCAGGTCGAAATATTGATGTCTGCCATGCTCTAACAGTTCCTGTGCTACCTGAGCCAGGCCAAGCCGAGCTATGTCGCATCTGCAATGAAGAGACAATCGGAACCCGAAATGGGTCAGACTTCTATGCTGCTACCATCACGCGTAGACAAATCCCAACGATTATGACGAATGATTATGCGGTGACTAGAAAGTTTTTGTGTTACGTAATAGTGATGTACGCCATTATTGTCCCATGTGGGGAAGCAGTTCAAGAGAATATCCTCCTACGTGGATACACAACAAAACGCTCATGTTAGCGACGCGACCTTGCCCATTCGGGGCTCGATCCGACCTGGTCAGACCTGGCGGTCTCGTTTTTAAGTCCTCATACATTCCTGATTCAGTGCTAGTACCAGTTTTCTTTCACTCGGAATTAATCTTGCATTTCTATTGGACTTCATCGGCCTTCAATCCAATATTTTCTTCGAAGCACTCGCAGTTTTCGTTCAAGGAAAGGGCATTGCAAATGTACTTCTCGTGTCCACATAGCTCGCAGATGGGAGTCGCCCATTCCCCGGCCGCGTATCTACATATTGTCATGTGACCTACATGCCCGGGGTCCCAGGGGCCGTGTGATCGTTCCTCTGAATGGCAGTGTACCACACGGTGGTTCAGTGTGTGGCATAATCGGAGCGGAAACGCTGTGGAACAGAGAATGTCGCGACAAACCGTGACACCGGTAAACCGCGACACACCGTGCCAATTCGGAAAACCGTGACACACCGTGCCAATTCGGAAAACCGCGACACACCGTGCCAATTCGGAAAACCGCGACATACCGTGCCAATTCGGAAAACCGCGACATACCGTGCCAATTCGATAAACCGTGACAAACCGTGCCAATTCAGTAAACCGCGACAAGCCGTGCCAATTCGGCAAACCACGACAAGCCGTGCCAATTCGGTAAACCGTGACAAACCGTGCCAATGCATAAGTTTATTATAAAACATACTTGAAGCGAAAACAGCATTGAATTCGGAGTGATGAATCCGATTTTCAGAGGAATCCGATTGGTTTTCAATGCGCTTACGGGAAAATTTGGAGAAACTATTTCTGAAATCCAACTCCTCTGCCTAGCATGCTGCACACATATCAAACTTGGACTCCCCGTACGTAATTGTCAAAATGGACTGTGATATTTTCCGAAATGCTGATACCACAACACGAAACTGGAAGCAGCAAGGTACATGTCAACAAAGAGTGCTAGGAGAGCGGAGTGGAGCCAGGTCCGCCAGTTTCCGTCGCAACGGTATCAGGTCAGCCCTCGTGGATGCAGCACGTGAAAATTGTGGTCCGTCTCGTGCTCTTGCTCGCCTAGCCGCTTCACGAAGTTTCAATTTGACATGGCGGGGACGGATTGAGGCGATCGGACTTATCGACAAAGCAGGTGAAGGATCGTCGAACTATTTTCAGATGCTTGGTTGGTTACTCACTCCATGTCTGGAAGCATCATAGAGTAACGTCGACAATGGCTCAATTTGGATCATCCGGTGTAGTGTGGACGTTCGACATGCGGTATGTTTTACACATCTGGCCGGAGTAAATATCCACCTCCCCACTGATGCATGAAGAAATCTTCCAACCAAACAGGGATGTTGATGAGCATGAAGATTCATGGGTCTGCTGGTGCATTGATTTATCATTCAAACATACGATAATTAGTTCAATATGCGCACCCATATAATGCATTCAGCGAACGATATCGTCACAGAGATACCCCAATGCCGACGGGGGTTCCAGGTCCCATGTTCGCATGAGGCTCCAGGTCAGCACCCCCATTAGTGCTGACGGGCCCCTAGAGCCTAGAGACCCAGAAGGCCCGAACACTCGGAAGAATGCCGCTTTATGTGGTTTGGTGGGCAAGACCAGAAAACCTGATTTATTGTTTGTGACGGTGGGTAAGCATTGCCCACGATAAGCTCCCACCACACGTCCCTGAAGTTATAACGCTATTGTAATGCTCCAGGCGAGGAATTTTAACAAAAAGCCCCTGAAGGCCCCGAGAGACCAAACATGCAAGGATGCTTCCAAGGTTGACGAGGCCTCTATGCATGTTTGTTTCCCTCCACCCCGCCCCTCCCTTAGAAGAAATTGGTCGCACCTCGCTACTCTCTTCACTAACGTCTGTACGTCAAAATTCCACGCTGTTAGCTGAATAGTTGAGAACTAAGAGGAAGTCTTCACACCGTCCACAAAAGTGGCCAACACATTGATGCAAGTTTTAATTTGATGTTGCAATTGAAAGGATTGGAAACCTGGTCAGAAAACCAGCCGGTCAAGACCGGCTGTTTTTTTAGCTGGTCTTTCCGGTATATATCAGTCTTTCAACTGGTCTGTCAGTTCATTATCACTATTTTTTTTACATCATTGTGCACTTGATAAGAAACCAAATGATGATTTTCATCATGGAACATGTGAGGTCAATTTCAACCTTCCAGTCAGCAACTATCGTATGCATTTAACAATTTGATAACCAATCTTCAATATTTCCAAAATTCATGGAATGCTAGTTTCCGAGAACAGCACATCAAGAACAATATTAGCTGAAAGACTAGTGATTATCACTGATATGAAGCATTCAAAAGTAAAACTTGCAAAGCCAAAAAAAGTCGGTTGATTTCATGAGATATCGAACAGTATACTATGGCTGCAGGAAGGCCAACGTATGGCACAACACTAGCATTGCAGCATATTGCTTTAAGATGATGTGCATACAATCGAAAGAGTGTGGGTTCGAATCTCACCTGTCACTACTCTTCGCCCGCAGCCAATCGGCGTGAGAGACTGGCGATGTTACATGACTCAACGGTCGATGTGTCGTGAAGCCAGTAACTAACCAACTAAGATGATGTGCGTACCAATATTATTGGTTTTTTTTGTGTGTGAATAGTTGTATAAACAATGTACATCAGTGTCTTCGAATATCTTGGAGGACAATGCAAATACAAAAAGAAGCTTCACTCAGACAGTAATTCGTTGTCGATTGTCATGCTTCCATAGTTAAAGGAAAATATCAAAACAATCATCTCTCCTTCACGAATTCATATTTGATTCCCGCTCAAAGAAAACAACAAAATTGAAGCCATGTTCAAGGTTTAGTTCCTTCATTTTTTATTAACAGTTCAAAACCCAATATTCCTCATTCTTCAAGCTTCACATTGCCGCAGTCCGTATTTGGTGGTCGGACTTTCCGGCCTACAACCGGTGGCTGCACCGTTTTAGTCTGCATAATGCACTCGTGATGTTAAAAGGATTTGGTGGTAGGTATGCGCCACCAAGCATGAAATTCAAGTAATGAATCATCAATGAATGCATTGACAACAAGAATGACCTTGAAACAGCATTCGCACAACAAATTCAGATCATACCTAGATAATCTCAATTCATACACACCCAACTATATCCAACAGTAAAACTGTCCAAAAGTCTCACAATATCTAATCGCAGTACGTTACCAGCTAACCATCCCGTTCTTGTAGCTATTGGCATGGTACTTTTTTCATATTTCCCTGGTTTAACGATGCTTAAGTATTTCTTGTAGCGATTGCGTGGAGTGTTAGTTGACATTAATTTCATTACCCGGTGTCTGGTCGAGTTTATTGCTGGGTATGACAAGCATTACATACCTATTACCTGATACTGGTTAAACCAGGCAGAGCACAGTCACAGCTAAATACCAGATTATAATCAGAGTGCATGCTGCAGATGACCGCGTTACATTACATGATCGAAAAGCAGACTGTTTGGGTACATTGTTTTTAAGTAGATTGCCAGGAGTGGGATTTAGTGTACATTTCGTGTTGCAAATGCAACACCCATGCTTAGGAAAATTTAATTAATTATTTGGGCTTTAGGGCGCATCGACCATGTTGATCATATAGCTAGGGAAATTTAGCATTAGACCAATGCATTGCATGGAAAGATTGAGCTGAAATCTAGCTTTCGCAACATCAATAATTGTGGTGGGGGTGCCAATATATTTGAGAAGCCTCCACCTGCATAGATTGCCACGAAACCTGAAGGCTGATTAACATAATTTGATATCTGAATGAAAAAAATCAAATTAGTTCAGTGACATGGGATCTGACAAATGATGTTGACTTCATTGATAGTGATGTTGTTCACAATCATATCAGGAAAATAAAGCCAAATAAGGCAGCAGGACCTGATGAAATTTATGCTAGGGTGTTGCTGGAAACTGAAAAGGAACTGGCATTTCCACTTAGTATAATATTTTGTAGATCAGTCTCACATAATGAAATACCAACCGATTGGAAAAGGGCAAATGTAGTTCCTAATTTCAAGAAAGGAGAAAGAGGGAAAGTTGAAAACTATAGGCCAATAAGTCTCACATCTCTAGTCTGCAAGGTACTCGAATCAATTATCAAGGATAGAATAGTTAGTTATCTGGAAGGTAGCAGATTGATTCAAGATACTCAACATGGGTTTAGAAAAGGACGATCGTGTCTCACAAACCTCTTGGACTTTTTGAACTTCGCCACAGAACAATTTGATCAGGGAAATCAGGTTGATGTAGCATATCTTGACTTTAGTAAGGCCTTTGACAAGGTACCCCATAAACGGTTAATGATACAGCTTCAGTCCCATGGTATTGCAGGTAGCATCTTAAAATGGATAGAGTTGTGGCTTTCAGATAGACAGCAAAGAGTGATGCTAAATGGTACAAAGTCATCATGGCAAAATGTTCTTAGTGGAGTCCCCCAGGGGTCAGTACTAGGGCCATTACTGTTCATTATATTTGTAAATAACATTGAAAGTGGCCTAAGCAGTAAAGTTTTGAAATTTTCGGATGATTTGAAGGTCTTTAGGGCAATAACAGGTCAGGATGAGCATATCTCGCTGCAAAAAGACTTAGACGAACTTGTGAAGTGGTCCGAAGAATGGCAAATGAAATTTAACTTTGATAAGTGCAAAATAATGCATGTAGGTAAGCAGCATATGAAGGCTCCATACTTGATGGGTGGCCAAGTGCTATCAGTGACTCAACAGGAGAAGGATTTAGGTGTTATTCTAAACACAAAACTGGGGGCATCAGAACAGACCAAGGAAGCCAGGAAGAAGGCACTGATAATGCTCGGGGCAATAAATAGGAATGTATCATACAGAAGTGAGGAAGTGATCAGGAAGCTTTACTGTGCATACGTCAGACCACATTTGGAATACTGCATCCAAGCTTGGTCTCCTAGCTATGAAAAAGTTTGTTGGCTTTTAGAGAGAGAGAGTACAAAAGAGGGCTACAAAAATGGTTAATGGCATAAGCAACCTGGCATATGAGGAAAGATTGAAGAAATTGAATATGTTTTCACTTAGATATAGAAGGCTGAGAGGAGATCTCATCGAGGTCTTTAAATTTGTAAATGGTCTGGAGAGGGGATACCTTGGGGAAATGTTTGAATTTAACCGAAATGATGCAATTAGAGGTCATAAATTAAAAATTAAAGTTAACCACAGCAGAACAAGGTTAAGGCAAACTTTCTTCACCAACAGGGTAGTGGAACACTGGAACCAGCTGCCAGAAAACATCGTCAGTAGGAGCACATTGAACATCTTTAAAAACAGCATAGACAATCATTATAAGAATAGAGGGCTTGCTTTTCAGTATTACAGGGAGGGCTGATTGACAGATTTGGTGGGCACCTGGTTCAGTGTACAGAGTGCAACCAAGAAGGGCCCTTGTGGCTCATAGTTGCACTAATATTTTATGTCTTTATGTCTTTATGTCTTTATATCTGAATCTGGCAGTGGCATGCCATGGCGTGACTACCAAATGCATCATGCAACAATTTACCGATTATTGAATGCTGGATGAGGCAAACCATGGTGGTCTTACTTTGTTGGTTCCTAATGTTGAGGACGGTACGTAATGGGCATCAACATATGTTGTTTAATAATTGTGTTGTGGCCATCGTGTTGTTCCTCCCAACACCTCTGCTCATACAACAATACCTTGAGAGGCTTGTTTTCAATCTGTGTTCTGGGAGAGAACGAGAATAGCAGAGGTGATGTGAACAGTCTATTTTAGTTTAATTAAATATAAATAATAAATTGTGCTAGACTACATATCAGAACATGTATTAAATAACTGATATTTTCGCGGGACGTCATTTCACTTTGATCGGGATCCAACCGGGCTTCATCACATCAGACTAGCTGGTCCCGGACTTCGATTCCACAATTCTTATTTGCTTCCTCCAGAAATGACGTTCGGCGTTCCCACCTTGACCACTGTCCGGTGCCCGGCAACATACCGTAGCCATACGTCAATATACCGTAGCCGTGCTGCAGAATACCGTAGCCGTACTGCAGCATACTGTAGCCGTGCTGCAGCATACCGTAGCAATACTGCAGCATACCCTATCCGTGCTGCAGCATACCGGAGCCATACTTCAGCATACCGAAGCCATACTTTAGCATACCGAAGCCATACTTCAGCATACCGTAACCATACTGCAGGATACCGTAGCCGTGTTGCATCATCCCAACCGTGAAGATGGATAGCAAGATATGATAGCAGCACCGTATATTGACTCAAATTCAGTTATGGGCGCAAAATGACTCTAGATATCGACGCGCCCCTAAACTACAATCCACCGTGCTGCATCATACAGTATCCGTGCTGCAGCGTACTGTAGCCGCGCTGCAGCATACCGGAGCCATACTTCAGCATACCGTAGCCATACTTCAGTATACCGAAGCCATACTTCAGCATATCGTAGCCATATTGCAGCATATCGTAGCCGTGCTGCAGCATACAGTATCCGTGCTGCATCATACCGTAGCCGTACTACAGCATACTGCATCCGTGCTGCAGAATGCCGTAGCCAAACTGCAACATACCGTAGCCGTGCTGCAGCATACCGAAGCCGTGCTGCATGATACCGTAGCCGTGCTGCAGCATACTGTAGCCGTGCTGCAGCGTACCGCAACCGGACAATGTGGGCGAGCCGATGCTGCGCCGCAGCACATTGAAGTTTTCCCTCCACGATGGCTTCCGATAGACTGCTTTATGTGTCGATACTGACGTCTTATATGAGGCACTGTGCTCTGCTGCCAACACAAATTCAGTCTTGTGTTGGTTCGTATGCGATCACCGGTGAAGAGAGTAAAGTGCCAGTGTCGATAATACTGTGGCACATACCCATCCCAGTGTACTGGCACCAGACCGGAAGGTGTGACATTTGCTACTTTCCAAGCAAATCAATGTATTTATTAAGCATAGGTGACCATAGGGGCGAAGTCAGTACCGCAACTACAAAAACAACATGAACGAGAATCCATTTTCGGCGCGGGAAGCGCGGCGAAAATTTCCGGCCTTGCGTGGTCTCAATCTAAAAATGCATCGTTTGTTCTAGCGTATTTTTGGCTACTGAGGGGCCCTCCCCTTGGCTGCTCATCTGCTCGACCATCAATTGATGCATCGCGGATGCGTTAACCGGCGGGGAAGATCCCTTGGGACGTGCATTGTGGCCTTCGATTCAGGAGACGGGTGTACGGACGTGAGATGATGGACTCGCATGCCAACTGGGCGGGGTGGCTGAGAGCAGCGAGCCACCGCGACGGCAGTGATTGATGGGTACATGGATGGATGCCTGATTGGGCATCCATCCATGTCTCATCAATTATCGGCTTTTCGATAGGGCGTAGATAGAGGGTGAAGATATTTAGCCCGGCGGATTTTCGATAAGGGTGAAGATATTTAGCCCGGCGGCTTTTCGATAAGGCGTGTATTGTGTAGAGTGAGACGAGGGATGGAGCGTAGGAAGGCAGGAAGGTAGGAGCGTGGGAGCGATGAAGCGCAGGAAGTGTGACGCCGGTGCCGTCTGCTGGCTGGCAGGATCACCAGCAGACCGAGTCGCACGCGCAGCTGGTCACCGGCTCGGCTGAGGTCGGCGCCTGCGACGACTGCTTCAGGTCGGACCCAAGTCCACCTCACAAACCAGGTAACGGGCGTCGCCCCTCTCCCAGACCTCATAGCACCTCACACGCCTGGTGGCAACTACCTCCAGCTGGACTTCACGCCACCTCCCACTTCAGGTCATGAGCATCGCCTCACATCTCCCGGACCTATTCCCACCTCCCACATCAGGTGATGAGCATTGACCCCTCTCACGGACCTATTCCCACCTCCCACATCAGGTGATGAGCATTGACCCCTCTCCCGGACCTATTCCCACCTCCCACACCAGGTGGTGAGCATTGATCCCTCTCCCGGACCTATTCCCACCTCCTGCACCAGGTGATGAGCATTGACCCCTCTCCCGGACCTATTCCCACCTCCCACACCAGGTGATGAACATTGACCCCTCTCATTGACCCGATCCGGCACCACACAGCAGGTGATCCTTGTTTCTCCAATCCACAATGCAGGTGACGAATCACTGCAGCTATCTGACCGCCATGTTGAACAGGAATCGCCGCTTTTGCCACTGCAGATACGTAATAGGTGGTAGTAGTAGCTATCACTATCTGATCCATGAATGAATCGTCATGTGTACGTGTATTACAAGTAGGTTCGTTTTGCCTGGCGAGCGAGATAAGGAACCAGTCATCATAGGGAGGGAGTTGGCCAATGCCCTGGTCTGCCATCAGCGTGCATCGTCTGTTGCACCACAGCGCGAAGGGAGGGTCCGGTCGATGACTCCGACCAGCCCCCGCCCTACATGTGCTATGGGGATGTCTCATGTGGCGGCGGAATGTCACCATGTACATGAGCACAACAGGAGACGGTCGGTCGGCCGCTGCCGTGTCGGAACTGATCAAGCATAACATCCGCCGCAGCCGCGGCTCGAGGCATCAACTGCACCGTCAGCATGAGCCGGCCGACTGACGCCGGCTCCGACAAGTCCATATATGGAAACAGCCGTGATTAGGCTGCCAAACGCACTCGAAAGAGGGGCCCAAAGTTGACTTCATTACAGCATCTCGCTCACTTTGCATGATCGAAATGCTGCTTGAAGATGTTGGATGTCATTGGTCTGCATCTGTTCATGACTGATCATGTTGCTCTATACCTACCTACATATTAATCACGGCAGCCTACACATGCAAGTAGCTGATCATGTCTGCCTACAACCACCAATAATTGATTGCGTGAACTGCCACACATGCACAATATACATCTGCCTGAATGTAAGCTAATGAAAATTCCACAACATGTTTGTCATTTCATGCCAAGATCAACCAGAAAACATGTAAACCTGGTCTAAAATAAATAGAGTATAGCAAACTCATCCCTGAAATTTGTAATTTGATAGCAATCCCTTTTTGCAATATCTACATGGACATCGTCAATATGTTGCAGTAATTGGAGCAGGCATCTTACCCACTCTGTTTCATCACAATACTACCTGCCAAACTATCACAATACACATGTACATTTCAACTGCATCTCTATGTATTTGCCCATATATTTTGCCAATCATGTGTTGTGAAATATGTAATATTCACAACTTAAAATAAACTTGTCATGCTATTCATTGATCGCTTACCAAGTACTTACATTGGGATGCAGCTTCCAGTTTACCCCACTATGGAATGCAAATTATGAAACTAGGTTGAAACAGCTTCCGTTCTGCTGAGGGGAAGCCATGGTGTATGTTTGGCTAAGATACGTGTAATTTGCCATCGTCTTTTACATTATTTTACTCATTTTACCGACAATCATAGAAAAAGCTTGCGCTGCTTGTAAGCACCGTACTGCGCCGGATTTGAAACAAAAATGTTAGTTGCTGTATTGCCATCATAATAGATTACTTTCCCTTCCAAGCTTCATATTTTCGTGAACATTGGTAACATTTCAGAATCAAAATCCCTCGTCTTAGTATCTGTGACGCGAGTCGGTTAAAAAACTTCGCATAGATCAATCCAACGTTTGGCTCTCTGTGCGTTTCAGGCTTGGCAGTTTCGATACTCCACATATGTGACGTCATTTCTACGAAAAGGTTTTTAAATCGATGGTAACTCCGGAGTGAAAGTAGTAAGTGATGCTGCAAATGCTTCGTCTGTGATAAAAATATTCCTGTTTTGTCTACGAAAAGTTATTACCGGTTTTTTGGCAACCCAAAACGCACTACGTGAAACTTGTCCTTTGCCGCACTGGGGTCAGTTAGCGGCACTGCCTCACCGCCCGACCCGTCCGTCAGCAGGCGGAGACCGGTGCGCCTCGCCTCGCCGCCGTCCGAGCGGTGACGGCCGGCCGCTGCCTCAGCCGGAGTGGAAGCCGGTGCTGGAGCCGGCGAGGGACGGCCCGCCGCCGCTTGCCCACCGGCCGCCGCTGCTGCGCCGACCGTGTCCGGCGCGACGGCTGCGCCGGGAGTTAAACCGTGGTGTGCTGCTCACAGTCGCCGCAGCGGACCGGTGAGTGTCAACCTGTGGGTGTGACCCTCCTTGGTCACGCCCTAGATACGCCGGGCGGGTTGAGACCGGTGAGTGTGACCCTCCCTTGGTCACGCCCTAGATACGCCGGCGGGTTGAGACCGGTGAGTGTCAACCTGTGGGTGTGACCCTCCTCTGGTCACGCCCTAGACGCCCTAGATACGCCGGCGGGCTGAGACCGGTGAGTGTCAACCTGTGCGTGTGACCCTCCCTTGGTCACGCCCTAGATACGCCGGCGGGTTGAGACCGGTGAGTGTCAACCTGTGTGTGCCCCTCTGCTGGTTATGTTCTAGGTTCCCTAGATATGCCGGCGAGCTGATACCGGTGAGTGTCAACCTGTGCGTGCGCGTCTCTCCTGGTCACAAGCTAAACGGTTCCTCGCAGCCTCCGCGGCGCACGCTCTTGGAGCAGGTGAGAAGGTGGCCGGATAGAGAGATGGTCTGGCCAGGTGAGGAAGTGGTCCGCACAAGGAGGAGGTGGTCCGGTCAGGGGCAGGTCCGGCTGCGAGACTTCTCTAGTGCGGTGTCTCAGTGAACTGGGTTTAATGCGATGGGGAGACCGGCGGGGTAGCTACCCCCTCCGATGTCAAGATGCAGGAGCAACCGCAAATATTGCAGCTGACAAAAATCGAAACTCAGGGCCAGCAGACAGCAAAGCTACAGAGGCCAGCCTGTTGTCGCAAACACCGTCCTTCAGTTATCCTACTTATGAGTAGCTTTGTAATATCACCACATTGCTATATGCACTCCGTACTGAAGTTTATCAACCGTCCATAATGAATATATTTTCTGTTTTCTAACCTAAGGTCTACATCTGCATTCGGAAATTGTTACTATGCTCTGTGTGTGGGTCGGCCATAGCTACTTGTCCAAAATATAAAGCAGATCCAGTATTCCAGTGTGTAAAATAATGAATAGCCACATACTGTTCAAGGCAATGGCAAAGAACGATAGTGTTTCCTATGTTCCTCAACTATGCTACCCAATGGATTAGGATGGGGTGTCTGAGGTGTGCTGGTATTCAAGGGGATGTGATGGGGAGATATTCGACCCTTTGAAGTTTTTTAAGACGTTGAAAGCAGAGAAAACAATGCATTTTTGCCGGAATGTCGTCAAATGTGACCTTTGGAGCCTACTCATATTTATAGCGATATATACATATATACATATATATATATATATATAATATCTTTAAAGTTGTTCATTGTTGAATCACACGCATGCAAACAACCAATGTTCTTGCAATAATCCCGAATACGATGACATAAAGACATAAAAGATTAGTGCAACTATGAGCCACAAGGGCCCTAATTATCGTATCTTTCAGCATACGATGGTAGTATGCTGAAAGATAAGCTTACACGGACACACCCATCCTGGTCCACAAGATACACAGTATGAAGCGGAAGGGACATCGACCGCGGAACACAGCGCATCGCGTCGCTTCAAAGCCGTGAGGGCTATGCGAGGAGACGGATCTAACCGGATAATCTATTCCTCCATCAATCATTAACTATTCCGTCAGCATAAAAAAACAACAAACAACATCGCTCTAAAGACAGTTAGCGACGACGTACCGTTACAGAAAAGAAACTTCCGACTAAAACACACAAGGTAAGGGTGAGTGGCCCACGCCGAATGTCCTCCTATCAGGTGAGAAAACACTTCGTCCGGCGCTCACACTCGTTGGGATGACCGCGTACAGAGTTGAAAAAAACCGGCTACTCGACCACGAGCGTGGGTGACAGATATATGAAAAATATCTCCGGTTGTGATGACAACCTACGGTACCGTTGCATGACGTATGGATTGTATTTATCATCAGGCCGCTTTTCCTCTTAACATACCCAGTCAATTTGTATTTTCTAACCATACAGACATATACGTATTCATCTTGTTTCAGTGCATGTATCAGAAGCGTACAGAAACAATTTAGTAGCTATGATCGAGGGGAGGGGGGGCTGAACAAACTCTACCACTCGTGGTAAAGTCCATAGGTTTTAACATTGCCGTGGTAAGCCTACGAACTGTTGCAAACGAACACCTACGAACTGTCCTGTCGCCGTCCAGAGATTGAGTCCGACGCAACAGTTCCGTTTTCCAGCGCAGTGTGTGGCGTGTGGCACGGCTCACATCATAGGCAACGAGATATGGCTGACATCACGTGAAAGCTCCAAATGTTGGCTATCCGTCTGGCACAATTTCGTTGCGGTCGGGTCAACGTGTTGCGCGTGCACGTCGCCGATGTCTTGAGAAAACAGGTGTCGGGTGAATGACCGGTCGCCCATTGGAATAGCATGTAAAACTGAGATTTTGCGGTCGGAAAATCACCAATTTTAGCGCTCCCCATCGACCCGATTCAAACCGCTATATCTCGACAACCAATGGACCGATTGACACCAAACCAACACCTCAGTATTTCCACGACAATTGTCAATATCGTCGTAGCAACCGTTTCCGAGTCACGTGCTACGCGCACGCCAGGGGTGTGTGAAAAGCGGAAGCGACGTTTTTGGGCGTTTTTCACGATTTGGTCTGGTTCTCGGAAACGGCTAAACTTAGCGACTTGCCGTCACCTTCACATCATGGCCCCATGTACCGACTATAATTTTCAAATTGACGACCAGTGGCTGCAGAGTGTGCGGGCGCAGTCATCGTAACACGGGCTGCACGTGTTTCAGTCCGTGAAAAAGGCTCCGCTTTCCATTGTCTCTACACCACTGTGGAATGACAATTCGTAGAGAACGTTGTACGTGCGGATAGCCCCACTCTTTGTGATGCTCATAAGTCCTTCGGATTTCATCCATCACCAATACTTTTGTTGCAATCGTCGATACCCACAACCGTTACCAGGCGTCACTTTCGGCAATCTCAAGCGGCGGACGGCCGGAACAATATCCTGTCACCTCCCAGAGACTGAATCCGGCGCAACAGTTCCGTTTGCCGGTGCAGTTTGTTTTCAAAGCTGGTTTCAGTGTGCACGTATCTACCTAATAAGTACCAAAGCGCTGTTGAAGCTGAACTTGTGTATGTTTGCGTAGGTGGTGTTTCGTCTCTGAGAGACGAGAGTCATGACAAGTATTGCAAACATGGTCTTGTCTGTGATGTTGGCCGCGAAAAATATTATTTTATCTCTAGGAAATCTTACACTCCATTTGTCCAAAAGAGGAATTGAGTCTGACAATGACTGCGATCTCCTTGATGTTTGGTTATGATCATGGGAGCATTAATCACGGAGCATGACCATGAAAAGTGCGAAAATAGTTTTTTTATGACAGAAACAAATCACATCATTCTCCAACTTGGAATGCAGCACAGTTTTCCTCTCATAATCCAGGATTCAGATTAGAAGAAAAGTTTTCAAAGTCCTCTGCTCTATGCCAACCCGTAATGCCACATAATTTTCCTTTCCAATTCCAGAATTCCAAGACATCAACCCAACCTTGGTCATACCTGACCGAATAACACTTTTCTCGTTTTTCAGTCTAGCATATTATTTCAGCCATTTTCCCACACTGCAGACTTCTGTAATCCTTATCATGACAACAAATGCTTTGGTTCTTCCAATATGAACATTTATTTTAATGATTTCATCTGGTCACTTCCACAGGTATTATATATTTGTGTCAGGGCCCATGTTTTGCCATAAGCAGAACTTGCTGCATTGACCAAGAGGTTTAAAAATGAATTACTTGAAACTAATGCAAAATATGACCTATGGCACTCTGCCCTTGATATTAGTGCTATATTGACTTCCTTATTGTACAAGGGAATTCAATTTGTATTCGTGAATTTCATTTTCAATGAGTCATTCGATTTGGAGAACAGCATATTGTAATACCATGTGTATTCGCATGATTTGGATGAGGTGACCATTGATTCCCTAAGAAATGCTTATTTTTAGTTAGAAAGCAAAATAACATACCATTATTGTTTAATATCTAAAATAGTCTGGCCTGGTTTACCATACCCCTATTGTTTCTTCAATATAGGTACAACTTGTGTGTTCAATAATAAAAATGTTAAAATATCTAACCTGGTCTGATCTTTTTTTAATAAATATTTTTGTCTGACATGCATTGAGCATATTTTCACAATAAAAGCTAGCTTAACCTGTGGTTTTGCTTTCCTAAGTAAAATGTGTGCACAACATATTGTGGGTACATTAAACAACAATAATATGCACCATAGATGGATATGAATACGCACCATAGAAGCAAGATTAGCTCATAGTGTGTGTTGTAACTTGACATATTAATTAACAATTGAAGATCGTATTTAATTGAACAAATTTGAGATCATATGTGGACTAAAGCGTTCTTCTTTGTTCCATTTCAGCGGCATGGTCGATATTTCGCGCTAACACACATGCATACGGGTCTTAATGTGAACTATCAACATGTGACAGCCTGGTGGTTGTCGATATTATGTAGGTGACAGGCTAGACACTTTTTTCACCTCTGACCGCGTAGTGCGTACGTTCATTTGGGCGCTTGTCCTACCAATATGGTAGTTGTCGGCTTCAGTATTCCATTCAGTTGAAGCCATTTGAACCTAAATTTAAACATATTTTTTTCACCATGCCACTATGGCGGAATATTTGTAATGCGAATATACTCCGAAGGCATCTGAATAGCCCTGCTATATTTGATTCATTAACCTGCGCACGTCCGGGGGGGGGGGAGATATCTGCCCCCTCCGGTTTTTCCACATTTCTCGCCAAACTAATAGGGTTAGCAAAGCCAAACCTCGCATAGCTGTTCATTGGTCTTTTCCGCATATCCTCGTACATTTTTAATCCTGGGTCATTTCAGGTCAGGTCACCAGGTCAGGCGAAGTGACCCAACTACACTCGGAGTTCTAGGTGACAAAACTTCCACAACAATTGGGCGATTGATTTCAAACTTATAGCATGTCATGATCTCATCAGGGACCATAATATGTATATCGGGTTTTTTCGTAACATTGACCTTAGATCAGGTCGCTGCCATGGCTTCCCCATTATAGGGCTATGGTAAAATATACAAATGTTTCCTAGTTACATATTTGCGCTCGGAATGATCTCACAACGGTTATGGCATGTAGATGGAAGCTATGCTCAATGTTACCGCTGACAATTTTGCTCAGTGACCTCACCAAGGTCTCGGAGGTCACCTGAGATCACTACACATTTATGCGCATTGCATCGAACTGCATTGAGCTAGGAGGCTGAAATTACCGTCATTGTGCTTGCATCGTCAAGACGTGTCGATTGATACTTTACATAACCTCCCGAGGCCTTGACCTGAGGTCATGAATTCATGAGCTTGACCTGAGTTTCGGTTGACCTGACCTTAAATTGCACCGCCTATTGTCGGTAGTGCATTTCAAGGACTGTCGAATAACGTTCGCCAATTGTTTCTATCTGTTACAGGTCCCGAGATATATGTCAATATCTGAGTCCCACCTGATCTGGTCGAATTTGACCTATGATGGCCCAGTGACCTGAATGTTGACCTGAACGAAAAATTACCAAACCACTTTCGATGGAGCCCGTCACCAGCTATCCAACGCCGTTTTCCGTTTGTCGCTAGCTAGCATAATTCCAGGGATCTTAGGGGGCAGACATCTGCCCCCCGGACATGCGAAATTGGCGCGGACCGCCGTACGTGCGAGTGTTAAAAAATGCATTGACAAATAGAAGGTCGCCACAGTAAAGTGCATAGATCAATCTGAGTTTTCGACATTGCGGAATCCCTGCAGTGGGTCCCTGGACTCACTGAAGGGGGATTTATCGACGCTGGTAGACTTAGTGACCGTTTGAGTACAGTGAGAACAGGCTATAAGTACAGTGCCATTGGACAGAAGCAAAGCATATGCGTGATTGATTCAAGTACGCCCGGACGGCGGTGACGGCCGCATGCTGGACGTAGGCCGTACGTCAATAGGCATCTGTCGGCGGGAATAATGCGTTGCATTACACGGCGCATTATTCCTGCCTGCGGCCATCTCAGCTACAAGTTGGCAATAGCAAAGATTGCCAGCAAAGATCTGCTCTCTTCGCTGAGCGAGATGTTGATAGTCCTAGTTACACTGCGGTTTCGTGTCGCTCGGTCCGCTTGTTCGCGAGTTAAGACGAACCGGTTGAAACAAAGCCGACTTAATCCATTTATATTTTCACCCATATGCATATATATATATATATATATATATATATATATATATATATATATATATATATATATATATATTATAAGTGTGTGTGTGTGTGTGTGTGAATATGCATATGCACATATACAGCGGCTTTAAGTGCCATCAGATGGGAAGAGGAATTCTCCAATTTAAATTCCTGGGAAATGTGGGAAAAGTTCAAATCTTACTTGAAGGAAATTCAGATTAGACATGACCCCCAAAAGCAAAGACGCAAAAGAAGGATAGGAAAGCCAGCATGGCTTACATCAGATTTGGTAAAAGCAATTCAGGCTAAGAAAACTGCATTTAGAGTGTTAAAAGAAGCTTCACATGTCGTTAATCTAAAGGCGTATCGAAAACCTAGAGACACTGTGAAGCAAAATTCCAGAGCAGCAAAGCGAGCAAAAGAACTGGATTTAGCTAGAAACTGTAATGGGGACAGTAAACAGTTCTTTAGTTTCTACAAGCTGAGGAAAGTGTCTTGCACAATTCGTCCACTGGAAGTAAACGGGACTACATTGGGTGAGGATAGTGAGATGGTTGAGGAACTGAGCAAGCAGTTTAAATCAGTGTTTACATTGGAAGATATGACCAATCTGCCGACCGTACACCTTAGTTCAGTGACATGTGATCTGATAAATGATGTAGATTTAATTGATAGTGATGTTGTTTACAATCATATCAGGAAAATAAAGCCAAACAAGGCAGCAGGACCTGATGAAATTTATGCTAGGGTATTGCGGGAAACTGAAAAGGAAATGGTATTTCCACTTAGTATAATACTTTGTAGATCTGTTTCACAAAATGAAATTCCAGCCGATTGGAAAAGGGCAAATGTAGTTCCTATCTTCAAGAAAGGAGAAAGGGGGAAAGTTTAAAACTATAGGCCAGTAAGTCTCACATCCCTAGTTTGCAAGGTACTCGAATCAATTATCAAGGATAGGATAGTTAGTTATCTGGAAGGTAACAGATTGATTCAAGATACTCAACATGGGTTTAGAAAAGGACGGTCGTGTCTCACAAATCTCTTGGACTTTTTTAACTTCGCCACAGGATAATTTGATCGGGGAATTCAGGTTGATGAGCATATCTTGACTTTAGTAAGGCCACTGAGATAAGAAAGGTTGCGTAAAATTTGGAAGAGGAGGAACCTGGGAGAGAAGAAGAGTGCACCAGGAGATAAGATATCACCCTTAAGATGGCGAAGTTCGAATCAAAACGCAGAGCAAGAGGTGCCCAAGACGTGAGAGGGGGCCCCTAATTTGAAAAAGGACTCTAGAAGAGAAATGAAGGCCCTGTCGGATTCGAGAGGAGTCCGCCAAAAAGGAGTAGGTCTACAGGACTGAATGAGTCCCCGAAGACCAGAAAGATTTCCAAGAAAATGAGAGGTGGCCTTGAAGATGGGAGTGGTAACAGGTATGAAGGGGTGTGAGGTTTCCAAAATTGAAGATTCCCTCAAGACTGGTAAGGCTTTGCCAGGATAAAGGAGGAGGCCCACGAGGCGTGGCAGGAGGCCCCTAACTTGGCAGATAATGCCCCTGGGACATGAGAGGAAGCCCCATGCCATGGTAAAGGGCCCCAGGATGTAAGAGAAGGCCTTTCAAGACGAGAGAGGAGAACATTGGATATGGAGGAGGGTAGGAAATAAGACGTTGAAAACCGGTAAAGAGGTAAAAGGAAGTAGGGAAAATCCTGAAAGCAGAATCAGAAATGTAGAATATATTCCACCTGGTAGTATAGATTACAGCAGCAGAGTACCCAGGGTTTCCATGAAGGAGAGGAGAGTACAGCAGCATACATCATATAGCGATTGCCACGCAAGGCGTGATTACCAGGTGCTGGTGAGATTTCTGACCTTGCTGACCATCTGGCCGCGTGGTAGCCACCAGTTCTAAACAAGATCCTTGCACGCGGCGACACTGTCAGGATTGATTCTCCAGTTAAAATGCCTGTGAAATGTGGGAAAAGTTCAAATCTTACTTTAAGGAAATTCAGATTAGACATGTGCCCCCAAAAGCAAAGACGCAAAAGAAGGGTAGGAAAGCCAGCATGGCTTACACCAGACTTGTTAAAAGCAATTAAGGCTAAGAAAACTGCTTTTGGAGTGTTTAAAGAAGCTTCAAATGTCGTTAATCTGATGGCGTATCGAAAAGATAGAGACACTGTGAAGCAAAAAAACCAGAGCAGCAAAGCTAGCAAAAGAACTGGATTTAGCTAGGAACTGTAATGGGGATAGTAAAAAGTTCTTTAGTTTCTACAAGCTGAGTAAAGTTTCTAGCACAATTGGTCCACTGGAAGTAAATGGGACTACATCGGGTGAGGATATTGAGATGGTTGAGGAGCTGAGCAAGCAGTTTAAATCAGTGTTTACATTGGAAGATATGACCAATCTGCCGACCGTACACCATAGTTCAGTGACATGTGATCTTATAAATGATGTTGATTTCATTGATAGTGATGTTGTTTACAATCATATCAGGAAGATAAAGCCAAACAAGGCAGCAGGACCTGATGCAATTTATGCTATGATATTGCAGGAAGCTGAAAAGGAACTGGCATTTCCACTTTGTATAATATTTTGTAGGTCAGTTTCACAAAATGAAATTCCAACCGGTTGGAAAAGGGCAAATGTAATTCCTATTTTCAAGAAAGGAGAAAGAGGGAAAGTTGAAAACTATAGGCCAGTAAGTCTCACATCCCTAGTCTGCAAGGTACTCGAATCAATTATCAAAAATAGAATAGCCAGTTATCTGGAAGGTAACAGATTGATTCAAAATACTCAACATGGGTTTAGAAAAGGACGATCGTGTCTCACAAATCTCTTGGACTTTTTTAACTTCGCCACAGAACAATTTGATCAGGGAAATCAGGTTGATGTAGCATATCTTGACTTTAGTAAGGCTTTTGACAAGGTACCGCATAAACGGTTAATGATACAGCTTCAGGCCCATGGTATTTCAGGTAGCATCTTAAAATGGATTGAGTTGTGGCTTTCAGATAGACAGCAAAGAGTGATGCTAAATGGTACAAAGTCATCATGGCAAAATGTTTTTAGTGGAGTCCCCCAGGGGTCAGTACTGAGGCCACTACTGTTCATTATATTTGTAAATAGCACTGAAAGTGGCCTAAGCAGTAAAGTTTTTTAATTTGCGGATGATTTGAAGGTCTTTATGACCATAACAGGTCAAAATGAGCATATCGCGCTGCAACAGACTTAGACGAACTTGTGAAATAGTCCGAAGAATGGCAAATTTAATTTAATTTTGACAAGTGCAAAATCATGCATGTAGGTAAGCAGCATATGAAGGCTCCATACTTGATGGGTGGCCAAGTGCTATCAGTGACTCAACAGGAGAAGGATTTAGGTGTTATTCTAAACACAAAACTGGGGGCATCAGAACAGACCAAGGAAGCCAGGAAGAAGGCGCAGAGAATGCTCGGGGCAATAAATAGGAATGTATCATACAGAAATGAGGAAGTCATCAGGAAGTTTTACTGTGCATATGTCAGGCCCCATTTGGAATACTGCATCCAAGCTTGGTCTCCTAGCTATGAAAAAGATTGTTTGCTTTTAGAGAGAGAGAGTACAAAAGAGGGCTACAAAAATGGTTAATGGCATAAGCAACCTGGCATATGAGGAAAGATTGAAGAAATTGAATATGTTTTCACTTAGATATAGAAGGCTGAGAGAATGAGAGAAGATCTCATCGGGGTCTTTAAATTTGCCCATGGTTTGGAGAGGGGATATCTTGGGGAAATGTTTGAATTGAACAGAAATGATGCAATAAATTCAAAGTTAAACTTCACCGCAGCAGAACAAGGTTAAGACAGACTTTCTTCACCAACAGGGTGGTAGAACACTGGAACCAGCTGCCAGAAAACATTGTCAGTAGCAGCACATTGAACACCTTTAAAAGCAGCATAGACAATCATTATAAGAATAGAGGGCTTGCTTTTCAGTATTACAGGGAGGGCTGATTGACATATTTGGTGGGAAACTGATTCAGTGTACAGAGTGCATCCAAGAAGAGCCCTTGTGGCTCATAGTTACACAAATATTTTATGTCTTATGTCTTTATGTCTTTTTGTATATACATACATACATACATACATATACATATATATATATATATATATATATATATATATATATATATATATATATATATATATATGCATATATATATATATACATATATATATATATACATACATATATATATACATACATACATACATATATATACATATATATATATAGATATATACACATATATGTACATATATATACACATATAATTATATATATATATATATATATATATATATATATATATATATATATATAAATGCATATATATATGTCAATACATTCTTTTTTTCTCGACGCGTTTTTTATTAAGGATAACGACAACGACAGAAACAACACGTTCCCCGACTACAGCGTGGAGCAGCTCCCCCAGCCTGGGTATGGCTCCACGATGGTACCGCAAAACACGCTTCGGACGGCTCATTCCAAGTGGCAGAGGCGTTGCTGTTGGAAGGAACCCTGACATCACTCCTTCCCCTCATTTTGACCTTCATCTCCGCTTCTTCCAGCCAGCTCATCATCCATAGCCAACCACTCCGCAGGCGAACGGAAGAACACGGGATCCAACATTTATCAGAACTCGATGAAATCGAGGACAATAGACCTGAGTGCAAATTCTTTTGGTAGTGTCTTGGAGAGTCAACACTGATTTATGTGGCCGATAGCGCGATTGCTGGACAAACATCTACCTAGTGACCCTCCCCTCCACTACAAAGCATGCATAATTGTTTAAATCTTCAGCTTTTACGATTCGTGTATGGGTCGGGAGTTGGATGGCAGCAGGGGAGCTGTGGTGGTCATCCATATAGGAATATTACCGCGGTCGCAAGAATATTCAGAGACTTTTCTGAGCAAGGGGACATATTCTTTCGATGAGGCTTTTTGAAGTTGTTTTATTGTTTGGGCACAGATCCGGTGTTGGGCTCGGTTATGAAAGCCAAACGTGCTGGCTGTGACGGCTCGTTCTGACCCCAGCACACCGAACTCTCGCTTGACTGCGCTGCTGGCGCCGAATTGTTAGGGATATGAAGGTCGACATGGAATTTGGATTCGTCTAATTGGAAGATCAAGACGGTGTGGGTAGTAAGATAGCTTCTGCACCAGCAGTGGGTGGGGTTGAATCGTTCACATCCCAAATATCTCACTGCACTCAGTCGGATTCATTCACGTCTGTGTGCTGATGAGCCGGCATTCAAGACGATGTATGGGGGGGGGCAACAGATGTACCAGCACGGTGTGGGCCTTGATTCTTCTGTTTCAATGTCAACCGTTGGCAATGATGAATTCAGCTGAACCGTTCCCGCACCCAAGATTATTATCATGAAACTATGAATTTGCGCCTATCAATTTTAATTTCGTAATTAAGGTGTGCGTTATTTCCGCAATCTGGATTATTTGTGAGACCCATGTATTGGACAGACCCGAACTCCTAATCTAGATTTAAATCATGACAGATGCCCACTTTTGCACACCTAAGTTTATCCAACCATACTACCTGAGCGTTTTGGGTGTTTAGCTTCGAACCAGACACTCGCAATCCTCCAGACAATTCATGGTGTTATATAGAGGTTCGGGTTGTCCTTTAAGGACATGTAAGGTGTCACCTCGCACACCGGCTTTTGATGCGAGTTGTATGGAAGTGAAGACCGTTATGATTATATTTTTGCGAATTTCGTTTGTAATGTGTGCCCATTTTGGAAGAAGCAAGCTAGAGCTTGATGGGCATTTCTGGCTTAGTCCCTGCGAAATTCTGTCAGACTCAGAAAGACCTCCACTTGTCTGGATTTGCGCGCTGGGAGTATGCTCTTAGCGAGCCAGGTAAACAGGGCTGATCCATGTGAACAATTTGGTCCCAAAATCGATGTGGCGAAGGGAACATTTGACATATTCCCAATAGGCCTCCTCGATCAGCCTCTTCGGTGTGGCTCAAGAAGTCCAGACCTGGCCTAATATTCTCGCCTATATGTCGCCTTCTGATAAGCCCTGACTGATCTCTGTTTGTCAGTTGCTCGAATACTCTAGCTACACGCCTGGCAAGCCTTTTGGTGATAAGTTCGGAGCCTACGTTTAAATGACTGATGGGCCTCAGTTACTAGGCGTAACTAGGGTATCTTCTTTTTCGGAATAAACACCATGGCGCTGCGACGCAGACTGCCTAACAGGGATCCTTGTTTGTTGCACTCCCGCATGGTGAATGAACCAGACTGTCTAGTTCCGTCCAGAACAACTTAGAAACCTAAGTAATCAATACATTAATCCTCAACTAAATTATAAATGGAGGTGATGAAGGAAGATGCGTTAAAATGCATCATTCAATCCGCCAAAGATTTAGCATGAATTTCATGTGAGACCCTTTCAAAATTGATTGGCAGCTTTCAACCAGACATTCATCGCGACGAACGCTCCAAGTTTTTTTCCATACAAATTAACCAGTGCATGTTGAGTAGTACCTCATCAAAATGCCATGCTCTACAGACATCTTACGGTAAACACTAACGCAGCTTCCAACTTTGTCACCTCGCTTCACAGGCTTGCTCCCCCAGTGACACTTGCGTCTGCGGCCATCGCACCTTACCATGGAGATGGACATGGGTAGAAAGTCTTCACCCTTCTGTTAGAGATTGCGTGTGAATTTGGCAGCTATTCTGTCGGTTTTTCTTTTCTACGATCGCACCCAATCTTGTAAGTTGTGACCACTCACGGTGGTCATAAGTTGGCGCTGAAAATGGTATTTCCTCAGATTTTGCAGCAAGGTTTTTTGCGGTCGCTCGTTTCTGGCAGTAATTGCTCGGTGGAGTCATACCTCAGAGGAAATTGTCTTCTGTTCCAGCTCTGCCTGGTCTCACAGGTTGACCGACAGCGATCAGGCAGAGGAGTGTGGAGGGGCGGGGGCGGGGCGGAGGTCAACAGCGGTGGTGGATAGTGACGGAATGGAGCCCGCTCTTCCAATAGGTACCGTCACAGAGTAGTACATGACAGGGAAATATGAAAGGAGTGATAGACATAATTTTTAATATCTCAGTGCGGTTCTTAGTCGCACGCAGCTACGAAGCCATGCGTTTTCATGCATGCACAAGGAACTGGATGCGAGGAACTTGTCTCCGTGGATGCGGAAATACTACCTATCGCGCTTAAATGTTCGAATCTGACTCAAATTCACTCAGATCCGAAGCCTTCCAGCAGCTTCCTATTGGGAACACCTGGTAAAAAACGGATACCCTAAGGTCAGTCTCTCACTTGGCCTGAGCCAAATGCACTTCTTCCGAACAAGTATCCATCACAAGTATCCATCACAAGTATCCATCACAAGTATCCATCACAAGTATGCATCACAAATATCCATTAGCATGCAGCAAAGCAGTGAGGGGAGACAACCTATTGTAAACTAGTATCAATTCACGCCCGCAGACTCGGAGCAAACGAGGCTAGTATTGCCCTAGTCCGGACCATCAATTCGCAATTGAGGCAGCCGGCGCTCGGGGCTCTCATTACTATGCCAGCACCACACGTGTGGCAACATCAGGGTCGTAGCGTCGTCGCGAAAGCCATCAATTCTGCTCTCGGTCACTTGACATTCAATAAGTGCCGCCGGTATGAATCCCCCCCCGACGGAGCGGTCGGCCGGCGGGGAGGCCCGCCGACGCTGCTTTATGACGGCTGGTGGTTCCGGTGAGGCCCATCACCGATGATGGTCCATCGGGTCTGGTGGTTCCGGTGAGGGCCATCACCGATGATGGTCCATCGGGTCTGGTGGTTCCGGTGAGGGCCATCACCGATGATGGTCCATCGGGTCTGGTGGTTCCGGTGAGGCCCATCACCGATGATGGTCCATCGAGTCTGGTGGTTCCGGTGAGGCCCATCACCGATGATGGTCCATCGGGTCTGGTGGTTCCTGTGAGGCCCATCACCGATGATGGTCCATCGGGCCTGGTGGTTCCGGTGAGGGCCATCACCGATGATGGTCCATGATGGCCATCACCGATGGCCTTCACCAGATCCTTCGGGTCTGGTGGTCCGGCGAGGGCCATCACCGATGATGGTCCGTCGGGTCTAGTGGTCCGGTAATGGCCGGCACCGATCATGGTCCGCTAGCGACGCTCCTGATCACTGGGCCGTCTGTCCATCTACCCCCTCCCCCCACACACAGCACAGGCCACGCTGGCGACCACTTCCGTAGTTCGCTACAGCGAAGTGAGTGCAACAGCGGAAGAACAAGTCTAACCGAATTACGCGGAGATGGCCCATTCTGGCTGTTTACTGGCCTGCTGGTGATTTGCCTGAGTTAGGGTTGGGTGGCGGGTTTTTACGGCGGCCGCGGTATCGGCCGGGGAGCCCGTTCTCTGCGGATGGTGACGCCTGCTGAGCGAAAATGTATGGCGGAACGGCATTGTTGACCAGACGTGGAGCGTGATTCTACGCACATCCATGTCCAGAAATGGGGCGACATCTGGCGAACCGACTGATAGCGCCTCTGGTTTATTTTTGCGTTGAGGGCGACCACATAGTTTTGAAGCCACTTGCTCCGATATATGTCTTATATATTCATTATTTGTTTCATAACTTTTTTGGGTTGCCCGCCTACTGAAAATCCAGCTGCGCCACTGCCGTACATGGTGTTCACGTCAAGGTGAATGCCTGGATTTTAATATACATGAATAACAGAAGCGAATTAATCTTCTCATCCTATCATATCCCTTCGTTTAAGCGCTGTATATATTCCATGAGGCATTGCACAATAACTGTTGAAAATCGAGGAGGAGAGAGGATGCCATCGGGAACACCGTCTTATATGTTTCCCTCACGATGCAATTAATGCGTGGGGTTATTGAAATAAGAATCGAGAGCACTAGCCTTTCTAGTCCTACTTCGTCACCGAGAATAAGACCTGATATTGTAATATTGATGCTTGGAGTTTTCATCTCAATGTTTTGTCTGAAGTACTCGTGATCTCTGTTGAATGGAAATATATTGTGGCTGCACTCGTGTTTCACGGCTTGCCGTGTCAATGCCACCGACAGCGTGTTAAACGGGTACATCATGCCACGTGACCTGCGTGCCCCGAGGCGGTGACAGGCCGCTCCATCGGCAGCGTGTTACACGGGTACATCATGTCACGTGACCTGCATGCCCCGGGGCGGTGACCGGCCGTACCATCGGCAGCGTGTTACACGGGTACATCATGTCACGTGACCTGCATGCCCCGGGGCGGTGACCGGCCACCCACGGCATACACGGGTACACGCCACACCATCGGGGGGTTTTTTAGGGTACATCATGTCATGTGACCTGCATGCCCCGGGGCGGTGACCGGCCACACCATCGGCAGCGTGTTACACGGGTACATCATGTCACGTGACCTGCATGCCCCGGGCTGGTGACCGGCCGTACCATCGACAGCATGTATTATACCGCTCTGAACGGAGCACAGTCCTTCACATTCCGACTGGGGAAAATCTATTTTATTCGCTTATATCGATGTTGAAATCATTTTTGTTCTGAAATCGGGCTCCTCTGTTGAACACGGTACTCGCATCTTTAGGTTAAATGCACCGTGCTAAGTTGTAGACATTTGTTGGATTTATTAAATTTTCGCCGAAACTGGATATGAGGCAAAAACTGCGCATTAGGCACAGAGATGACAATTAGACAGACCCCAAATAAATGTGATTGTTGGCAATAACCCTACAACGTTGCATGGTACATCTTGCATCTAACAGGAACTCTGTCCTCTTCCACCCTCCTGACAAAACCAGATTCCGCCGACGTAAGATAAGCTAGTTGCAGCAGGCTTACTAATGTTCTTAGCGCTGTGATTCATGGTCTTGTGCTGCAGCCCAGGAGATAAATAGCCAGACCCTGCCATCGCTCGTCCAGCGCCAGTTGCCGCGAACCATGTACTGGTGTAATCTGCTGCTGTGAGCCATGCACTGGTGTAATCTGCTGCTGTGAGCAATGTACTGGTGTAATCTGCTGCTGTGAGCCATGTACTGGTGTAATCTGCTGCTGTGAGCCATGCACTGGTGTAATCTGCTGCTGTGAGCCATGCACTGGTGTAATCTGCTGCTGTGAGCCATGTACTGGTGTAATCTGCTGCTGTGCGCCATGTATTGGTGTAATCTGCTGCTGTGAGCCATGTACTGGTGTAATCTCTGCTGTGAGCCATGTACTGGTGTAATCTGTTGCTGTGAGCCATGCATTGGTGTAATCTGCTGCTGTGAGCCATGTACTGGTGTAATCTGCTGCTGTGAGCCATGTACTGGTGTAATATGCTGATGTGAGCCATGCACTGGTGTAATCTGCTGCTGTGAGCCATGTACTGGTGTAATCTGTTGCTGTGAGTCATGCATTGGTGTAATCTGCTGCTGTGAGCCATGTACTGGTGTAATCTGTTGCTGTGAGCCATGCACTGGTGTAATCTGCTGCTGCGAGACATGTGCTGGTGTAATCTGCTGCTGTGAGCCATGCCCTGGTGTAATCTGCTACTGCGAGCAAAGTACTGGTGTAATCTGCTGCTGCGGGTCATGTAGGTCATGTCACGAAGCCAAGGGTAAACATGAGGGTGGCATCTGCGAGGGAGCAGATGAAGAGCAGTTGTTTCCTGGATGCTAAGGAAACGCTTTCCAATTGCATCTTGGAAACTAAGGAAAAACTTTTCATGGACTGGAACTGAGACCCTGGCATCACTTGGCACTTGCCTGAACGTCGCGATGGCTTTGAACATCGTCATAACGTGACAAAGGTGCGACCAGGAGAAGGATATAGTGAAAATGTCGCGCCCAGCTTTGGAGGGAAATTCAGTTAATCGAACCTTCATTGTTTCTGCCAGTGTCGTAATTATTCCTTCCTGTTTTATGAAACAGCATTCACCCGTGGAATCGGCAAATGAGATGCATAAATAGCTGGATGATTGGATGGCTATTGCGCACTATCTCACACGGTTTACATTTGCAGGCAGAAGAGCTTCACCAGCTACGGGCGGATCCGCTGTTCGAAAACAGAGGAGATTCGCCATCTGCCGGCGTGGGGTGTCCCCACATCCTGATATCGGCCAACGACCGTCATCGTGTGACACAATTCTAGTGCGTCATGTCGTCAACAGATGGTGCTGTTGTGAAACCGTACACCAGCCCGGTATCGACAACGGGCTTCGCAAACGGCTTTGTCAGAATTAAAAACTAATGTAAAACTGCATTAATCTTTATTTAGTCAAGGAATCATATACTCAAGTAAACTTGCATTATACCTACGAATGCCAAATTTACAACCATCGGCCGTTACTAGAATAATGCAATGGCAAATAATATACTGCGGGATGATTAAAAATAATGATTAAAATAGGCTCCCTGAGGGTTCTTTTTCCTGCCTGAATGCAGGTTAGAATAATTTCATCTTGATTATTTCAAATAATATCGCACCAAGAAACACAGATATTTCATCGTTTTTGTTTCAACTGCATCATATTGATGCGAACGGCTCGTGTTGGTTGTTTTGGTCGCGATCCACGAAGGATTTCCGTGTCTTCATGCGTACATGACAAGCTCCTTTAGGAAAACCGCACTGAGATTCTGCGGCGAGTACTTAATCACCTGTTACTTCCAACATAATACGAGTATTTTACCATCGGATGAAGGAAAGCGCGGAGTCTGGAGCATTGCGTCTTCGCTTGGTGTATGGTACTATGTGTGGCATGTGCGTCATATCGTTCGGGAAGTAGTCTTGATACTGACTTATATTGACACAATGATCTTCGCAATAATATAATACATCGCGAAACATGAGCAAATTAACCATTGATCCATCGGAGTCCCCCCAAAACTACTCTTCTGAGAGTTGTTACCACCCTTCGTCATTGTTCTTACCACCACCCATCTGAGGGTTATTACCACCCTTCGTCACTTCCTCTACTTGCGCTACAGCCACGGACCAGAATTGCTCACGACTTGTCCAAAAAATATATCCAACGGAGCATGATTCATAACAGCAAGCCAGTTGATAATATACCAGGTCACATAACAAGTGAAGGTGTTGCGAAACATCTGGCATCCAAAATTTCAGCTCTGTTTTCCACCTAATGTGTACAGGGAATGGCCAAGAAAAAAAAGTGATTTAGTTTTCGATTGTTTCGAATATGCTCAAATCTCATCTGACCAACATATGTCCACAGCTACCGGACGACGGTAGAGAGAGAGAGAGGCCTCTGTTTACACCCAGCTTAGCATGCATGACATGACTTTACTGGCAACGAACCGCGAAGTGTTTGTATTTAAATTCACTGATATTGAAATGGTAACTCAATCTTCATGCCGTGGGGTGCCCCGGATTATATGTATAGTGCTAGCAGGCTACGCTATGGAATTAATTGCCAATAGCTTCAGTTGACACTAAATTGGTCACCATGTGTAACCATTTAGGTTATCACTTAAAAGCATTAAGGAACAGCTTAGCTTTCAGCTGAGCACGTAACTATAATAGCTTGGCATAGAATACGACACGAATAACATGTCAGGAATACGTCTGTAAATATGTGTGTCATCAATGAATATCACGAATTTATGGTGTCAATAAATATCAAGTGTGTCACGGAAAGTGGTGTCTGACTGAAGGCTGGTCGACATGACATGACCTGCACCTGCTTTCCTCATCTGGTCAGGAGCATATTGATCGTCTGGTATGCCAACCGCCGGGTAAAGTTGGCGGTTCTCGCGACAAAGTTGGTTTCAGTATGACATCCCCGACCCCTCCCATCGGCAGAGGTGCGGTAGCAACCATTAACTATTGGATGTGTTCACCAGGCCACGCACAACCATGCCACTGTCAAAGAAGCACGCTGATTTCTGAAAATGTATGCTTCGTGAGTTTCTTAGCCAACATCACATTTGCGTTTCTTTGAAGTGTACGGAACTATAATTTGATCTTCTGGTGATGCATGGATGTTGTTATATGATTTCAATATAACATCCATGCATATATATGTTATATGCTTTCAAGGGGGCAAGTGCCCCATTGTTGATTTTGCCCCTCCTCCAACCCACTAATTTCAACTGTTAACTTGGGACTCTTTAGAGTGTGCCTCCCCAATTCATTTTGGCCTGCACATTGGCTTCATATGTCCCCCAATAATTTTAAAGACAAAAAGACATAAAAGAATAGAACAACTATGGGTCGCAAGGGCCCTTCTTGGTTGCACTCTGTACACGCAACCAGTTGTCCACCAAATCTGTCACTCCCTGTAATACTGAAAAGCAATCCCTCTATTCTTATAATGATTGTCTATGCTGTTTTTTAAGATGTTCAATGTGCTGCTACTGACAATGGTTTCTGGCAGCTGGTTCCAGTGTTCTACTACCCTGTTGGTGAAGAAAGTCTGTATTAACCGTGTTCTGCTGTGGTTAACTTTAATTTTGAATTTATGACCTCTAATTGCATCATTTCTCTTAAATTCAAACATTTCCCAAGATATCCCCTCTCCAGACCATGAACAACTTTAAAGACCTTGATGAGATCTCCTCTCAGCCTTCTATATCTAAGTGAAAACATATTCAATTTCTTCAATCTTTCCTCATATGCTACGTTGCTTATACCATTAACCATTTTTGCAGCCCTCTTTTGTACTCTCTCTAAAAGCCAACAATCTTGTTCATAGCTAGGAGACCAAGCTTGGATGCAATATACCGAATGTGGCCTGACATACGCACAGTAAAGCTTCCTGATGACTTCCTCACTTCTGCTTGATACATTCCTATTTATTGCCAAAAGCATTCTCAGTGCCTTCTTCCTGGCTTCCTTGGTCTGTTCTGATGCCCCAAATTTTGTGTTTAGAATAACACCTAAATCCTTCTCCTGTTGAGTCACTGATAGCACTTGGCCACCCATCAAGTATGGAGTCTTCATATGCTGCCTACCTACATGCATGATTTTGCACTTATAAAAATTTAATTTAATTTGCCATTCTTCGGACCAATTCACAAGTTCGTCTAAGTCTTTCTGCAGCGATATATCCTCATTGTGACCTGTTATTGCCCTAAAAACCTTAAAATCATCCACAAATTTAAAAACCTCACTGCTTAGGCCAATTTCAATGTTATTTACAAATATAGTGAACAGTAGTGACCCCAGTACTGACCCCTGGGGGACTACACTAAGAACATTTTGCCATGATGACTTTGTACCATTTAGCATCACTTTCTGATGTCTATCTGAAAGCCACAACTCTATCCATGTGAGAATGCTACCTGCAATACCATAGACCTGAAGCTACATTTTTTTGTTTCAACAAATCAACGCTCATGATTTTCGCCATCAGCGCTCATCAACACCACGACTTTCCTGCAATCAAAGCTAGTGCTCCTCGTACATCTGAAGAATGCTCGGTACTTTTTTGTGTTACGTATACGTCGTATGTCTGTTTGATTTTGTTGCGAAACGTCGGAAACTTTGGAAAATGAAAGCAAAAATGAAGAAGACTGATGAATGATCCAGTGATCATTCATCTGACTACATGACCGACGCGGTCGATGCGCCGACAAGCTCCGATGGATGATTATTGATTGATATGCGATGCTTAGTCACAGCTCTCCTTCTCTACCTTTGTTCCTCACCCCCACTCTCCCTCTCTTCCCCTATACCCCTCTTCCCCTCTTCCCCTCTTCCCCTCTTCCCCTCTTCCTCTCTTCCACTCTTTCCCTCTTCCTCTCTTCCTTTCTCTCCTTCTCTCCCTCCCTCTCCTTCTCTTCCTCTCTCCACTTCCTCTCTTCCTCTCTACTCTCCCTCTCTCCATCTCTCCTTCTGTTGCCCCGTTCTCCCGTTCCCCCGTTCCCCCGTTCCCCCGTTCTCCCGTTCTCCCGTTACCCTGTTCCCCTGTTTCCATGTTCCCCTGTTCCCCTGTTCATCTCTTCATCACTTCATCTTTTCATCTTTTCATCTCTTCATCTCTTCATCTTTCCATCTCTTAATCTCTGCCTCTCTTGCTTTCTCTCTCTCGCTCTTTACCCCCTTCTCTCCCTCTCTCCCTCTTTTACACTAACCCCCCCCCCACACACACACAGACACACACAGACACACACAGACACACACAGACACACACAGACACACACAGACACACACAGACACAGACACAGACACAGACACACACACACACACACACACACACACACACACACACACACACACACACACACACACACACACACACACACACACACACACACACAGAGAGAAGAGACAGACAAACAGACACACACACACACACACACACACACACACACACACACACACACACACACACACACACACACACACACACACACACACACACACACACACACACACACACACACACACACACACACACACACACACACACACACACACACACACACACACACACACACACACACACACACACACACACACACACACACACACACACACACACTCGGCGAATGTGCGAGTGGAAGGTCAGTGCGAGATAGTTCGAAAGGCGCAGGAAAGTTAAACACACTCTGATTTTACCGTCGGACGTTCGACAATTGGCCCAATTCGTTGCTGTTTTGCGAGAGTGCAAGCGGGCGGAGCGACCCGGTGCCGGCGCGAATTGTCTGCCACAGCTGTAGCTGTCGGCGCCGCTGGCACCAGCTGGTCCAGCTGATAACCCTGGTGCCGTGTGGCGGATATGATCAATGCCGTGTTGGCAGATGGCGATTGCTGGGTCAGCTGATAACCCTGGCGCCGTGTGGCGGACATAAACATTGCGCATTGGGTGAATGCGATTTGGATGTTTGGCTGGTAGGGAAGCGAAAGGATCGGTGGATGCAGCGGATTCCTTGGCTGAGGAAAATGATGGTCGCTTGGTGTGTGGCAACAAATGTCGCACTGATGGCCTGGGGAACTGATGATCGTTTGGTGTATGGTAGTAAGTGCTGAGTAGAACGGCGGACGCTTGGTGTGTGTCAACAAATGCTGAGGAAAATAGTAGACGCCTGGCGTGCCAACAACTCGGCACTTGTTGCCATGATCAGGCTATTGCTAAGCCTGTTGGATTATCGGTTGAATAGTCTCACCTGACGCTACCCTTCGCCCGCGACCAATCGGCGTGAGAGATTGACGACGCTACATGACTCAACGTGTCGCGAAACCAATAACAACCATTAATGGTTGAAGGACGATTCTGCAGTGAAAGAATAGCACGCATCTATTCACCTATGTCTCTCACATTTTGAACGTCTGAAAGCAAGATACATCGTACATATAACAAAGCATATTTTGCGCCTTGGTGCCAATATGTCAAGAAAAAATGCATTCAGGTGAATATTACCGCTCCGAACTGAGGGAACGCGCGGGGATCATGACTTGCTTCCCTGCTGCCTGGCTACAGGGTTCTGCTGACTGTATTCCTGCTGACCACAGGCACGTCCACGAGCGTGCATCGGCGGCGCACGCCGGCGTTCCCGAGTACTCAGTTGCTACGTGACAGTGCTGGCATCGATCTCCAGTGTCGCCTTAATAAAATGATGGTGTACGCCATGGAATGGTATTAGGCATGCATGCCACAATGGGAAAAGCCTGGCGAAGCTGTGTTCGGGGAACTCCTTCTCTCGCGGTCATCACCAAATTTCGTGTTTCGTCAATTCTTAGGTTTAAAA
This sequence comes from Imbricaverruca yamaguchii, assembly GCA_034440575.1. Taxonomy (NCBI): domain Eukaryota; kingdom Metazoa; phylum Arthropoda; class Thecostraca; family Neoverrucidae; genus Imbricaverruca; species Imbricaverruca yamaguchii. The sequence continues at coordinate 108,686 of JAOTOL010001649.1, read as the reverse complement.
AATGCGTCTGCTTTGTTTCATTAAGAAACACGATGAAAATTGTCCAAGCGAAATCCTGAAATGCGGCTGAATTCCTTGGGCATAATCGAAATTTTACTCGGCAGTTTTCCTGTTCCTAACTATTTCCTAACGGGCAGAATCTTCTGAAACCGTAGCATCAGCGAATGAGCGGATACCAAGATGGAGAGATCGACAGCAGTCTCCTCGAAGGCCACATAGTGATGCAGTACAAATAATCTAGTTGCTGGCGCTATACCCGGCGGAAGTCACAACGGTCTATCGGCAGGCCGACGGCACATAGACGGTGGCGCAGCAGCCTAGCGCGCCGTACTGGGCCTTGCTCCTCGCCGGCCGAACACGGCTGGCAAGCTGGAACCTCAACGCGGCTACGATTTAGCCAACGTAATGTTAAAGCTACGGCCGCTTCGGCTCGCTTCGCTGCAGTAGTTCTTCAAAGTAGTCTGCGTCAGGAGTGAGCTCGGTCGCCGCCCTCCAGATTCTCCACCCTGTTCCAAACCCTGCTGATGGATCGGAACTGCGGTGCCTTTTGAGGTACAACTCAGGTAGCCCCGGCGCTTCCTGTGATACTGGTGTAACGGCGTATCATAACCTCCACAGCTCATAACCTCCACAGCTCGACGTCGGATGCCACAGATGCCGCGTCAGTCCCGGTGAGTCGCGTGCCATGTCAACTCCAGCCGGTCGCATGTGAGCTGTTGCACCTCAGCGACGGTCGAGTCAGCCGTGATGGTAACGGAATGCTACTGTCACAGCGAGCCGGCAGCCGATATACCTGTGTACGTTTTGTGTCTTGCGACTTGCGTCACGGTACAGCCTTCGCTCGAGTTCTGTTGCCATTCAATATCAGCGCTTGTTCATTGGCTTACACTGGGACTGCGTATTCCAATTTCGAGCTTGGGAGAGACCGGCTCGCCTCACTGTAATTCAGTCGTGCAATTTGCTGAGAATACGCAGTGCTGAAGTCGCTGCCGTGCGACTGCCGTGGTCTCAGACGCTGATTGACTCCTGAGGCTGAAGCTGACCTCACGCCTGCCTGCCGGAGCATGTCAGGCCGATATTCCTGGCATCAGTCAGCCGACATATATTGGCGAAGCTGTCCACGCCCATTCAGGTCATATCAGAGGAACCTCGCACGGATTGGAGTCTCTTAGATGTCTAGGAAACCCACATACGTTTGGAATAGCGAATATCTTCCCATCGCACCCTACTGAAAGTGATAGCGTCACGACGTCATGCTGTTCGGGCTTTGCCTATGCCCCACGACTGAGTAATAGCACCACGACCCTCATGCTGTTCAGGCGTTGTCCGAGCCCCACGGGCCAGGTAATAACATTACGTCCCTCATGCTGTCCAAATGTTGCTCGAGCACCATGAGCTAAGTTTTTGGGGTGCAAAGCAACTCATGACACCGCTTCTCACTTGTTACCACTGAAGAATAATAAAACAAAATTATGTTTGCGTATCAGTCATGTATTTGAAATGTTACCCTTATTTCGGAGATGCAAAAATGTGTGCATTCACGGAACAGCTTCCCTTTCCACTTTGCTTGTTCCTTGTTGCTCATCTCTAGGTGAAGCTACGCAATTGCATTATCCTCAGAAATTATCGAACAAAAAACATCGCCAGCGGCTGTCCAGGAGGAAACCGTTCGGGATCCAGACTCAAGCTGGAATTGTATTTCAGATCATGCTTGACACGTCGACAACGTCAACGGATCAAGTTGAAAATGGGTCGCGGCCATTCTTGTTACAAATAATATTTTCCTCGTTAGGCTGAGATGAAACTTCCCCAAATTGCGCAGCAGTCACTCCCAAAACTTACCGTTGCCACACCACTGTCATATCACTTTGCATCTCGCCATCAGCGGCAAACGTCACACCGCAGGAGCTTGCTGACCTGCTCCAGGTCCCCTAGCTATTTTTCCTAATGGGACACTACAACGCCCATCATCACGCATAGGGGGAAACAAAACCGACGACATTAGGTCACAAAACTGACGAATGCGGTCGCGAAACTGTACGGTTTATTTCCAGCAACAATTTCGTGGTGCCGTAGACCGGGGCTACCACTCGCCGCAGCCCGGTCTTAAGAGGAGCAGGCACTTGGATTGGCTTAACGTGCTGCTCCCAGCGAATATGCTGCCTGTTAGGCTGGGCAGTTTCGGACGACCGCGGCCTGAGCGACCACCACGCAGTCACAATTAGGCTCAGTACAGACGCTATCGATCACACCGAAGTGCATTACCATCTTGAAATTGAAAACGGCAGACTGGAAACAAATTCGAGGAGCAGATGGACCGCCACCTTGCTAATTCAGGGACTGCAATATCGAAGTAATGTTGAATGTCATCACCTCCGGATCACAAGCCTTCGTCCCAAAAAGCAAAAATCCCCCAAAGAACATCACTGTCCTGGTAGACAATGAAACAATGAAAGGTGGCGCCCCTCTGACCGGAGAAAGGAAGGCTGGAGTGCATGCCTCCCCTCGCAGAACGAATGTTTTAGCAAAAGAAGCAGCTATTATGTTGTAAAGTGCAACGCCCCTCCCCTCCGTTGGCTCAACGATTTTTTTCAGCAAAATGAGCCCCTATGAGGGGAAATTATTGCCTCATGGAAAATACGAGGGCTTCCCCTCCTCTTCCCAACGACATTTTCAGCCGACTGGTAACGACCATCCCAGGATATTGCGCCCCTTTGGGAAGTGGCCCCTGGAAATTCCTGGTGTCGCCCCTGACGAAGACTGATGTCGAGGAACGATCACGGTCAGGCGGCCAGTGATCGTTCAAAGATCTGACGGCCCGACCGACATAGGCGCAGGAACAGGGGGAGGGTCATGGCCTGCCCACTTTACAATATGGAGGCCAACAATGGTAGCTGGCCCTCTCACTTTTGACAAATTTAAATTTGAAAAAGCAGCATGCGCCAGTGCTAAAATAATGGTTTTGTTCGGTGTGGGATGTCGAAGCGAGCACAGTAGGATGTCGGAATTTGTCATGGAAGCATGCCAATGAAAAATAGTTTCAGTCCTTCAAACTCAATTTTCAGCCAATTGTGTACTCACAAGTGTATTCGCTTCGTTTCACTTGAAAGACATCTAAAATAGAGATATCTACGCTAATGATTATAATGTCATGCTGTCAACAGATGACATTGCTTCACAAATGACATGGCAGGTAATATTAATAGTTTCACTCGCACCAGGAATATACACCTATTATTACAAAATAATCCATCAGTCTTATAAGAGTTCGAAATCCAGCGACAAGTGTGAATTTGAAAGTATATATACTGAGATGACAGTTCTTTTTCAGTAGCGCATGCTGTTGTTGGTCGTGTGCACTCCCAGGGAGCCTGCCCTCCTTGAGGTTAATTTTGTGTGTTCACTATTCAATTTATGGGGTTCTCTATCAAAACGTGCTCAACAATGGTACCTGGGGCGTAATTTCTGAATGCGAACCTGCTGCTGACCCTGTGCCCCCAATTTTGTTAGGCGTTCCTATGCCTATGCCAGATGACGCGGCGGTCGGCCGCCGGGCTCAGCAGCACGAGGCTCGATGTGCTGCCAGACCCTCCGCCAGATATTCAAGCCTCCATGGCCGCACACGCTGGCAACGTGACCTGCTGGCCAACACAAGATAACACAAGTGTGCGCCAGCCTGGCGTGCAGCCCGTTCTGCTCAGCACGTCTGGGCGGCACGATTAACGGAAGGCGCTGCCGTCCATCACCAGGTGTACGGCCACCCAGCGTTTCCGTTTGACCCTCGCGTAGCCGGCGGACAAGTCCACGTGGCCATCAAGTACGAGCGACTGATCCGAGAAACCAACTCCAACTTCCTTGATCTACTGGTGGATGGCGCACTGATTCGCAGCCCCCTCCCCCTCCTTCTGCCATTTCCCATCCGGAACACCGGAGCGTAGAAGGCACGTGAGGCAGGTTAGATTAGTCGAGAAGCGCGAGCCGGGTACGCGCAATGCTGTGCAATCGTTGGTGGGCATCTTATGGCTAGCCACATCGCATTATATAAAATAAATAGACCTAAAGAATGTAAGTGCCCTACACAATTTTTCATAGTATTCAGGCCCTGTCTCAAACCACAACAGGGTGTTCAATTCAAAGAATGGACCCACAAATGATCATGTCCCCCTATGAAAGGTGCGGAGCACTGTGAATGGTGCTGGAGGTTATGAATTGATGAATGTAGTCATGAAGCCGTGCAAAACAGGATGAATCTCGATATTCATCTTGAACACAGTGTATATACGCACCACAATACAATGCAACAACAGAATAGTACACCATACGATTTACAAATCAGCCTAGATTCATGTTCAAAGACGGCGCCAGATGGAGGTAGCGTTTTCTATAAGGAAGGGATCGACCGCAGCGACGTCAAATTGGCAGCAATCGGCAACATTGACATAAAGATATAAAAGACATAAAAGATGAGTGCAACAATGAGTCACAAGGGCCCATCTTGGCTGCACTCTGTACACTCAACCAATTGTCCACCAAATCTGTCAATCCCTGTAGTACTGAAAAGCAAGCCCTCTGTTCTTATAATGATTGTCTATGCTGTTTTTAAAGATGTTCAATGGGCTGCTACTGACAATGGTTTCTGGCAGCTGGTTCCAGTGTTCTACTACCCTGTTGGTGAAGAAAGTCTGTATTAACCTTGTTCTGCTGTGGTTAACTTTAATTTTGAATTTATGACCTCTAATTGCATCATTTCTGTTAAATTCAAACATTTCCCCAAGATATCCCCTCTCCAGACCATGAACAACTTGAAAGACCTTGATGAGATCTCCTCTCAGCCTTCTATATCTAAGTGAAAACATATTCAATTTCTTGAATTCTTCCTCATATGCTACGTTGCTTATACCATTAAAGTTTGCCGCCAGGTGTCAAGGTGGGAGGACGTCCGTTGGAGCTCCAGGTTTCCAGATAAGTCGTTGCAGAACAGGGCAGTACTCTAGTCTAAGCTGTGGATAGGTGTTTAGCAATTACTTCTGTGATTATATTTCATTAGTTCTTATCTGATAAGCATTTTCGTAGCACGCAAACTATGCTAAATTAACCTAGCGACGCTGCCGTGCGCCATCTTCGTGTTAGGCGAGGCCTCGTGGCTTTCGGCGTGTTCTCGACGCTTCGATTTCTGTAGTAGGATATATTACAAGTGTGTAGATTTAATAAGTGCATTAGACAACATTCATACTATCCTAACATACTTTATTTATTTTTTGTTGTGCATAGTGTGTTTGGTGTTGAAGTTTAAAATAGTTTAATTAGTAGTAAGTTGGGGGTATTCATAAGTGCTGTGTGACGGTTCATTTTTCTGTCTAGCCATAAGTGATATCAAAAGGGATATTCATATAGTTGTCTACTTGTGTGGAAGACAATTAGATTAGACATTTTGTTTATTTATTTAATTAAAAAAACAAAAACAAAAACAAAAACAATTGTTTAATATTTCCTGCTTTTCTTGAGGTACTCAGATTATTAAATGACAGCCCTTGTTGCACAGGGTAGGCAAGATAAAGCAACAAGGGGTCACTCCGTAGTAGGGACATCATATGCCCAGGTGGTCGCAGGCCACCAGGTAGCTGAGGCTTCTACTGTGGAGGTGGCTGGGATCTCTCGAGAGCGGAGTGTTAATAGTGAACAGAGGAGGGGTAGTTCTGGTAGGTCACAGGAGGGGAAGTGGCATGAGGTCAGGGGGTGGAGGATTTGGAGACGCGAACCTAAGGAAAGGGTCAGTGAGTGGCAGGTGGCAGGTGGTAGGAGCGGGAGGAAGTCTAGCCGAACGGCCCAGCGGGCAGGCATATTAACATCAAATATGTTCCAGGCATTGGATGACTGCCCCCAGGATAGTAGTAGTAAGGAGTCAGTGCTGGTCCTAGGATACTCTCGTGTGCGACATTTAGAGCGGGTATTTTGTAAAGGTGGGAGGGACAGGAGGTGCATCACCAGGCCTGGTGCCAAGGTGAATGACCTGGTACTTGTGGTGGCACAGGTCACCAGTGATCACCAGTTTAATACAGTCATAGTGCATGTAGGGGTAAATAACGTAGGTACTTCTAGGAGTGAGGAGCTTCTGCGGGAGTACAGGGCCCTTCTGGCCACCCTGAAGGGTACCAATAGAGTCCTTGTAACAGCAATTTTGCCTAGGGCTAGAGTCTCCCCTGAGTGGAGCTCTAGGGCACTGGCAGCTAACGCCAGGGTAGGAAAGCTTTGTCATAAGCTAGGTTTTACATTTGTAGACGAGTGGAGCAGGTTTTATGCATCGTGGGACCTCTATCAGAGGGATGGCTTGCACTTCTCTGAGAGGGGGGTCCATGTGTTAGGCAAAGTGTGCGAGCATGTCCTTCAGGGAAACTAGGAAATGGGGTGGGGAGGGATGAAATTGCATTGCCAACTCAGAAATATTCCAATAGTGTCAGCCAAGGCAATAGAACCTCAAAGTCACCAAATAGGGACAGCAGCAGTTCAAGGGAACAGAGTGATAGTTCATCTAGTGATAAAAGAACTCCTCAGTATGAAAAAGCCAAAGGTGGTTATCGAGCATTTGCTAAGTGCATGATGTTTAATGCTCAGAGTATCCGTTCCAAATTTGATGAGTTCAAGTGTTATGTTGCTGAGGAGGAACCAGATTTTGTTTGCATTACGGAGGCATGGGTCAGTGAAGGGTATTTTGGACATAACCTACAGGACTATGAGATCCAGGGATACAATATGTTTTCGTGCAATAGGGGTCCAGCAATGAAAGGGGGTGGTGTAATGCTCTATATGAATAGCTTATTCAGTTCTCAAAAAGTAGCAGTTTGGGATAAAAATGTGTCTGTGGAGTCCATTTGGCTTGATGTCACTGTGGGAAAAGGCAACAGCAATACTCTTAAGATAGGAGCTTTCTACCAATCAGGAACCCTACCACATTCTCAGCAACTGGAGCTTGACAAGGTGATTTGTGAGGAAATCAGTAGAAACTTTAAGAGGAAGTGCCTTATTCTTGATGACTTCAATCTAAAAGGTTATGAAAATGCTGGTGTTGGCTCCCCATCATGCAAAATGTTTAGGAAATGCCTTGAAGAGGACCTGTTCTTACACCAGTTTGTATCGGAACCTACCAGGCATGGTTCATTCTTGGACCTTGTATTCTCGGATTTAAGTGACTTGGTTCAAGACTTGACTGTAGGCGAAACTCTGGGAAGAAGTGACCATAACATAGTTAGATTCAAGGCACATGTAGGGGGAATTATCAAGGATAATTTGGTAATGGTTCCAAATTTCAACAGAGCAGACTTTGACGGCATGAGAGCGGCTTTAAGTGCCATCAGATGGGAAGAAGAATTCTCCAATTTAAATGCCTGTGAAATGTGGGAAAAGTTCAAATTCTGATTAGACATGTCCCCCAAAAGCAAAGACGCAAAAGAAGGGTAGGAAAGCCAGCATGGCTTACACCCGACTTGATAAAAGCAATTAAGGCTAAGAAAACTGCATTTAGAGTCTTTAAAGAACCCTCAAATGTCGTTAATCTAAAGGTGTATCGAAAAGCTAGAGACACTGTGAAGCAAAGAACCAGAGCTGCAAAGCGAGCAAAGGAACTGGATTTAGCTAGAAACTGTAAATATATCCCCTCCCCAGACCATGAACAAATTTAAAGACCTCGATGAGATCTCCTCTCAGCCTTCTATATCTAAGTGAAAACACATTCAATTTCTTCAATCTTTCCTCATATGCCAGGTTGCTTATGCCATTAACCATTTTTATAGCCCTCTTTTGTACTCTCTCTAAAAGCCAACAATCTATTTCATAGCTAGGAGACCAAGCTTGGATGCGGTATACCAAATGTGGCCAGACATACGCACAGTAAAGCTTCTTGATGACTTCCTCACTTCTGTACGATACATTCCTATTTATTGCCCCGAGCATTCTCAGTGCCTTCTTCCTGGCTTCCTTGGTCTGTTCTGATGCCCCCAATTTTGTGTTTAGAATAACACCTAAATTCTTCTCCTGTTGAGTCACTGATAGCACTTGGCCACCCATCAAGTATGGAGCCTTCATATGCTGCATATTTTTACATGCATGATTTTGCACTTATCAAAATTAAATTTCATTTGCCATTCTTCGGACCACTTCACAAGTTCGTCTAAGTCTTTTTGCAGCGAAATATGCTCATTCTGACCTGTTATTGCCCTGAAGACCTTCAAATCATCCTCAAATTTCAAAACTTTACTGCTTAGACCACTTTCGATGTTATTTACAAACATAATGAACAGTAATGGCCCCAGTACTGACCCCTGGGGGACTCCACTAAGAAAATGCTTTAATGATGACTTTGTACCATTTAGCGTCACTCTTTGCTGTCTACCTGAAAGCCACAGCTCTATCCATTTTAAGATGCTACCTGCAATACCATGGGCCTGAAGCTGCATCATTAACCGTTTATGGGGTACCTTGTCAAAGGCCTTACTAAAGTCAAGATATGCTACATCAACCAGATTTCCCTGGTCAAATTGTTCTGTGGCGAAGTTAAAAAAGTCCAAGAGATTTGTGAGACACGACCGTCCTTTTCTAAGCCCATGTTGAGTATCTTGAATCAATCTGTTTCCTTCCAGATAACTAAATATTATATCCTTGATAATTGATTCGAGTACCTTGCAGACTAGGGATGTGAGACTTACAGAACCTATAGTTTTCAACTTTCCCTCTTTCTCCTTTCTTGAAAATAGGAACTACATTTGCCCTGTTCCAATCTGTTGGAACTTCGTTTTGTGAAACTGATCTACAAAATATTATACTAAGTGGAAATGTCAGTTCCTTTTCAGCTTCCCGCAATACCCTAGCATACATTTCATCAAGTCCTGCTGCCTTGTTTTGCTTTATTTTCCTGATATGATTGAAAACAACATCACTATCAATGAAATCAACATCATTTATCTGATCACATGTCACTGAACTATGGTGTATGGTCGGCAGACTGGTCATATCTTCCAATGTAAACACTGATTTAAACTGCTTGCTCAGCTCCCCAACCATCTCACTATCCTCACCCAATGTAGTTCAATTTACTTCCAGTGTACCAATTTTGCTAGAAGCTTTGCTCAGCTTGTAGAAACTAAAACACTTTTTACTGTCCCCATTACAGTTCCTAGCTAAATCCAGTTCCTTTGCTCGCTTTGCTGCTCTGGTTCTTTTTTGCTTCACAGTGTCTCTAGCTTTTAGATACGCCTTTAGATTTACGATATTTGAAACTTCTTTAAACACTGTAATTCCAGCTTTCTTAGCCTTAATTGCTTTTATCTAGTCTGATGTAAGCCATGCTGGCTTTCCTACCCGTCTTTTGCGTCTTTGCTTTTGGGGGACATGTCTAATCTGAATTTCCTTCAAGTAAGATTTGAACTTTTCCCACATTTCACAGGCATTTAAATTGGAGAATTCTACTTCCCATCTTATGGCACTTAAATCCGCTCTCATGCAGTCAAAGTCTGCTCTGTTGAAATTTGGAACCTTTATCAAATTATCCTTAATAATTTCCCTACATGTGCCTTGAATCTAACTATGTTATGGTCACTTCTTCCCAGAGTTTCTCCTACAGTCAAGTCTTGAACCAAGTCACTTAAATCCTAGAATACAAGGTTCAAGAATGAGCCATGCCTGGTAGGTTCCGATGTAAGAACAGGTCTGGTGTAAGAGCAGGTCCTGGTGTAAGAACAGGTCCTCTTCAAGGCATTTTCTAAACATTTTGAATGATGGGGAGCCAACACCAACATCTTCATATCCTTTTAGATTAAATGCTCCAAAAATAAGGCACTTCCTCCGAAAGTTTCTACTGATTTCCACACAAATCACCTTATCAAGCTCCAGTTGCTGAGAATGTGGCAGGATTCCTGATCGGTAGAAAGCTCCTATCCTCAGTGTATTCCTGTTGCCTTTTCCCACAGCGACATCAAGCCAAATGGACTCCACAGACACATTTGTATCCCCACCTGCCACTTTTTGAGAACTGAATAAGTTATTCACATCCAGCATTACACCACCACCTTTCACTGCTGGGCCCATATGGCACGAAAACATATTGTATCCCAAGATCTCATAGTCCTGCAAGTTATCTCCAAGATATTCCTCACTGACCCATGCCTCCGTAATGCAAACAAAATCTGGTTCCTCCTCAGCAACATAACACTTGAACTTATCAAATTTGGATCGGATACTCTGGGCATTAAACATCATAGACTTAGGAAATGCTCCATAACCACCTTTGGCTTTTTCATGCTGAGGAGTTATTTTATTACTAGATGAACTACCACTCTGCCTCCTTGAACTACTACTGTCCCTGTGTGCTGACTTTGAGGTTCTATTGCCTTGGCTGACACTGTTAGAATATTCCTGAGATAGCAATGCAGTTTCATCCCTCCCCACCCCATTTCCTAGTTCCCCTGAAAGACATGCTCATACACTTTGCCTAACACATGAACCCCCTTCTCGGAGAAGTGCAGGCCATCCCTCTGATAGAGGTCCCATGATCCATAAAACCTGCACCACTCGTCTAGAAGTGCAGGCCATGAGTTAGGTGAAACCTAACTCATGGCAGAGCTTACCTACCCTGTCATTGGCTGCCAGTGCCCCAGAGCTCCACTCAGGGGAGGCTCCAGCCCTAGGCAAAATTGCAGTTACGATGATTCTCCTATTGTTACCCTTCAGGGTGGCGAGAAAGGCCCTGTAGTTCTGCAGCAGCTCCTCACTCCTAGCAGGACCTATGTTATTTACCCCTACCTATACTATAACTGTACTAAACCGGTGATCACTGGTGACCTGTGCCACCACTGGTACCAGGTCCTTCACCTTGGCACCAGGCCTGGTGATGCACCTCCTGTCCCTCCTATCTTTACCTTTATCTTTACCATTGCTGACACAGCAGTGCCACTCCCTGATCATTCCATTTCAAAATGATGTAGGCGTCTCTCACTTACTAACTGCCCAAGCAAGCTAGTCGAACGAGTGGTCAACAAGCGTCTGCGACATTTTATGGGCCATATAATTTTTGCTCGACCGCTTTCAGTGCGGCATCCGGCGTTAAAAAACAAGCAACCTCATTCGACTAGTGCAAGACATTAAATATACTGCGACGTAACTGCTGCATTGGCGTAACTGCCGCACTGGCGTAACTGCCACATTGGTGTAACTGCCGCATTGGCGTAACTGCCGCATTGGCGTAACTGCCCCATTGGCGTAACTGTCCCATTGGCGTAACTGCCCCATTGGCGTAACTGCCCCATTGGCGTAACTGTCCGATTGGCGTAACCGCCGCATTGGCGTAACTGCCGCATTGGCGTAACTGCCGCATTGGCGTAACTGCCCCATTGGCGTAACTGCCCCATTGGCGTAACCGCCGCAATGGGGTAACTGCCGCATTGGCGTAACTTCCCCATTGGCGTAACTGCCCCATTGGCGTAACCGCCGCAATGGGGTAACTGCCGCATTGGCGTAACTGCCGCAATGGCGTAACTGCCGCATTGGCGTAACTGCCGCAATGGGGTAACTGCCGCATTGGCGTAACCGCCGCAATGGGGTAACTGCCGCATTGGCGTAACTGCCGCAATGGGGTAACTGCCGCAATGACGTAACTGCCGCGAGTATACAAGTCCCCGCTCATCAGCAAACTCCACATGCTAGGTTTATGTGGACAGTACATTATCAGCTTGCCCAAGTATTAGTAGTAGAGCACACAAGTTCGCGCTTATAAGCAAACTCTACAAGCTAGGTTTATCTGGACACCTGACATTCAAGTTGCTCAAGGATATAACTCCAAAATAGTTCAGATGCATCTGTGTCACATCAAGCACTGCATGACATGGCTAGACCCTGGTGCAAAGGAGCATGCTCTCACCAAACCTATTTCTCGTCATAATTAAAAAGGAGTTGGGAGGCAGCGTCACGTCACAGCTTATGTGTGGCCGATGGTAGCGTCACATCACAGTCGGGAGGTAGCGTTACAGTCGGGAGGTAGCGTCACGTCACAGCTTATGTGTGGCCGATGGTAACGTCACGTCACAGTCGGGAGGTAGCGTTACAGTCGGGAGGTAGCGTCACGTCACAGCTTATGTGTGGCCGAAGGTAACGTCACGTCACAGTCGGGAGGTAGCGTTACAGTCGGGAGGTAGCGTCACGTCACGGCTTATGTGTGGCCGATGCGCAGCCTACACAGGATCACCTCGTCATTCCTGGATCTGCGATAACACGACGACGATGAGGACAACTCGAAGAGGGCAGCACTCCTAAGAGGGCAGCGCTCAGTGCACACCGGCTCAGTATGATCGAGTTCATCTCGCCCAATCGACCTTCAGCCGAAGGCACCCTTCCAGGGACTTCCGCCGTGGTGTACCTCCGAGAAAATTGCGCCTGTCCAGACGAGTGTCCCGGGAAAGTTTTTGGATCCGTCTCTGGCAGCAAATGATATGTAGGGTAAAGTGCGGTCAGTCCTAGAATATCACTGATATAATCAAAGATCTACATGACACATGCCTCGGTGTCTGGATCAAGGAAAGCGCCCTAATGATCGCAATAAGGTCACAAATATGCACTTAAAAATGCACAGATAAGCAAAGATCCAACCAAGGATCACACACATAGGCGTAGGAACAGGGGACCAGGGGGGCCATTGGACACCCACTTTTCAAAGTGGGTGGGCCCACAATGGAAGCTGGCCCTCCCACTTTTGAGAAATATACGTTTCCTAGAAAGTAGCATGCACACATTTGAATATTTGAGAAAAACTCCCTGCAATCCATAATTGAGCAAAAGCTGTACCTAGCACTTCGTAGCACTTCCACTCGCACCACTCGGGACATTTTTCTATCCCGCGGCCCACCGGTGAAACAGTGTGGGCGGCGCTATTAACCGTGATCGGGCATAAACTGCATCGAGAACCACCCAATATACAAACAAACATCGTAGCGCTTCATTTTTAAGTCATGCACTCTTGGGCACGGCCTTACAACAACGCAACTAATTCAGGAGTTGATCTAATGGAACATATCTATGGATATACACATCATATATTATGCCATGAAAAGACTATAAAGCAAATACTGTACCAGCCAGAAACAAAATACATTCATACTAGAGTCTCACTTTCGTTCTTTAACTGTTAACATATTTAACATTGATTGCATTAATCTTGCCTACAGTGGAAAATTACGAAGGCTGAAGGCACTAACATAACACAATCAAGGTAAGACATATAATTTCCAAGTGGAAGTTCCTTGCCTGGGTATTGCATAGCTATGTATTATATATATGGCTTTGGTTCCAGCTGCCATACACTTCAGTATTTACATGTATTTTGAGTACTCATGCAAATTGCTTCCACGATACATACATAGCGTGACTGTAGTATCGAATATTGCGTACAAAATTCCACATTTCAATGGATTTTCAGTTTGGCATAGCAAACATATATCCAATCTTTTGAGCGAAATGCCTGGATAGCAAAATACTTATTGTCATAACTTATTATGGATACAACGATGAAGTATACACCCATACTACATCGACTTCAAGTGCGAGAACGTCTTTCAGAATCCCTGAGAGGATTAGACGCTCGTGATGTGACCTAAAAATGTGAAGAGTGACATATGAAGAGTGATGATGTGACGAGTGATGCTTGTCATGTGACCTGACAAGGCACATCACGAGCATGGAAACTGACCAGAGTGGATCTTTAGCCGGGTAGCTGCCTGGTGGCATTGACAGCATGTCAAACATTTAATTCAAATTATGTCGTTCAACGGAAATGGCTCGGTCACATGGTGGTCTCATGGTATATGCAACAATCTCTGCTTAGCAAAGACTGATCCCAGAATCTATTCAATGAAGCCATTTGGACTGAATGTGCTAGAACGCCACTTTACAATGGATGCTACTATCAAGGCTTTTCATCGTCCAGTGGTGTGTTCGTCCAGACTGAGATTTGAAAGCCTCAAAGATAATGGGATGAATTTATGCCGATTGCAGGATGTATATTTCTGAACACTACTTATGGTGAAACAGTTAAATGGGCATAGTAAAGTCGATTTTGTGCGATGTACTGCATAGATATCATTGTTAATCTACGAGCGGTGTCCAAAAAGTTCGCGGCCCGACCATGAAGGAGCTGGAATTTCGCTATGCAACGCGGTGTGACCAATGGTGTGTTATTGAGATGTCCACTGACGCAACCACTAACCAATCGGTCCTGTGTTTGTTTCAGGCTGTTAGTTGTTGTAACATAGTTTGCTATTCTTGTCGAAGATGAACGACGTCCAGCAGAGAGCAGTGATTCGATTCATGGTATTGCAGAAGAAGGTACCAAAGGCTATCCATGAAGAGTTGGTGGCAACACTGGGGGAAGATTCTCTTTCCTACAGCAGCGTCAAAAAAGTGGGCAGTTCTCTTCAAAGATGGTCAACAGAGCATTGAAGATGATCCCCGCAGTGGTCGTCCATCAACAGCAGTTACTGAAGAAAATGTGGAAGCTGTGGAGAATCTGGTGATGAATGACAGACGTGTGTCGGTCCGAAACATCGCAGCAGAAACGCAGATGTCTGTCGGATCCGTCGAAACCATTCTCCATGAGCATCTCAACATGTTCAAGGTCTCTGCAAGATGGGTCCCCCGTTTGCTGACTCCCGAGCAAAAACAAGTTCGCAAGGAGACGTCACGCGAAGTTTTGGACCTCTTTAACGAGGATCCAGAAGATTTCCTGACACGACTTGTGACCCAGGACGAGACGTGGGTGCCACACTTCGACCCTGAGAGCAAGGCCGAGTCGCGCCAGTGGAAGCACCCTGCGTCACCGCCACCAAAGAAGTGCTGGACGTGCTGGACGGGTTGGTGAAGTCAGCCGGCAAGGTGATGGTGACGGTGTTCTGGGATGCTGACGGAGTTCTGCTCGTCGACTTCCTGGAGCAGGGGCGCACCATTAATGGCGAATACTACGCCTCCCTTCTGGAACAGCTGCGAGCGGCAATCATCGAGAAGAGACGTGGAAAGATGTCAAAAGGTGTGCGCCTGCTCCAGGACAACGCACCGGCGCACAAGAGCGATCAACAAAGCGGTGAACTGCGGCTTCGAGTTGTTGCCGCACCCGCCCTATTCTCCTGACCTTGCACCCTCCGACTACCACCTCTTCCCCAACATGAAGAAACAGCTCCGCGGTCGCGTCTTCGCCGGCAACCAGGAGACGATGGCAGCTGTCCTGAACGTGCTGGACGGGTTCGAAACCCATTTCTTCAAAGAGGGCCTGAAGGTTCTGGCGAAGCGCTGTGAGAAATGTGTCCGTCTGAACGGTGATTATGTGGAGAAATAAACATTTTTGGTCTATGAAGTCGATCTCGTATCTCTGCTCCTTCATGGTCGGGCCGCGAACTTTTTGAACGCCCCTCGTATAAGATAATTGGAGTGTGCGCAGTGGTGTACCGATGGGGGGAGGTATTGGAACAATCCCCCACCCCTTAGAGGTTGTGGGCTCCCAATGTTCGCGCCGGGTTCTCGCGCCAATGACGAGCTCTCTAAAAATCCTGTTGGCGTCCAGAACAATCGCAACGGGGCCCATAAAAATAACATTTGGGGCCACAAAAATGCCGCGCAGAGACCCCTGAAGATGATGCTATGGCACTCAAAATCCACCAAGACCATTGCAATCACATTGATGGCCTAAAAATCGTTCCAAGACTCTAAATATGACGCTGAAGATTTCAAAATATGGGACCGCACTCCTGAAAATACCGCTGGGGTTCTCAAAAAGTTGCGCTGGGATCACGAAAAGTCGCTCCCGGGCACCCGAAAATCACGCTAAGGCCTTAAAAGGTCGGTCCGGGATCCTGGCAATCACACTGGGGACAAAACGTTCTTGCCGGGTTCCAAAAAATGACGCTGGGCGCCAAAAAGACTGGCCGAGCTGTCCAAATCTCGTTGTCTCTCAAAAGGTCAGGTCGGTATCCCTGATAATCGCACTGTGGCCCACAAAAGGTCGGATCTGGGCCCCTGAAAGTTACGCTGGGAGCACAACAAATGTCGTGCCGTGGTCCTTGAAAATCACCATGGGAGCTGCAAGAAGACGGGCTGGGCCCCTGAAAATCACACTGGGGTCCTCAAAGGTTCCCGCCTGGCCCCGAAAACCACGTTGGGGGTCGAAAAAGTCGTGTCTAGATTCTTGAAAATCACAACAGGGACCCCAAGGGCTTGATGTCCACGACAATCATGCTGACCCTGAAGGTGCCAAAAAGTCGCACACGGGCCGCTGAAAATTACTGTTGGGGCTCGATAGGTCGCACTGGCGTTCCAACAGTCTCATGGAGAACACCTACTAAATGAAGTCGGGGCAACAAAAAAGAAACAGTCCGGATATGAATAATAATTCTGGTGTCTCAGCAAATTCCCCAAAAAAACAAAACGTGTTGGATCAAAAAAGACGTGTCGAGGCCATAAAACTCCCGATAGGCATTCTAACTAATGACAACAGGGCCTAAAAATCACACTTAGACAAAAAAACGTCGCACCGCTGCTTTTGCAAATCACACTCGTCGCGCTGGAGCCCCACAATTCGCAGCTTGCTTCCCAAAAATAAATTCCTACCCGAAATGTCACTTTGCGTGAACAATAATTGCGCCGAAGACCCCAAAAACATGTCGGGACCCGGAAAAGAAACGCACTGAAGCAACGAAAAAAAAATTCTGAGCTCGAGAAATCGTAACGGGGCCCAAAGATGTCAGGCAAGAGTCCTACAAAAAAGAGAAGTCAATACCAAAAATCACAAAGGGACTCCATCAAGAAGGCCAGAACACCGAAAAATTCAGGACAGGTCCCGAAAGAAAGTTCTCATCAGGGCCTTTCTACTCTAAAGGGTGTCATCGGCTGAAAGGAAACTCGTTGATCAGCCACTGTGGCATACCAAGGAGGCGAATCCTCCTCCATCCTGAAAATGTGTACTCCCAAAAAACCAAGAAAGGCGCCGGGGTACAAAAAAATGGTTCTGGGGCCCCATAAATTCGCATCGAGACCCAAGAATTAGGGATTAAAAATAACAATAAAAACAGATAAGTACAACATGTCCAGCGAACTAGCGCCGAGCCCCCCCAAATATCGCGAATGTGACCCAAAATTCCTGTTGGTAGTCTCATAAGTTCTGGCCAGGGCATGAAGCATTCTCCGCGGGTATCCCTAAAATTAGCGTCGATGGACGAGTACACATAAGCACAGCGTGGCCCCAAAGTTGCATCGCAACCCGATAAGAATCAAGCCGGAGCTCTCCGAAATAGAGATTTAGAAAACTAAATACGAAGCCAAATACGAAAACTAAGTACGAGCCAGGAAAATCACTCCTTTGCCCAAACATACCACCAGATGCCTTAACAAATAGCATACGGGTCACCGAAAAACGTATCAGAGCTCGAAAAAATCGTGGCGGGACATGACAAATCGCCGGCAGCCGGAAAAATCGGGTGGTGTCTCGGACTTTGCATACTTCAGAAGTCACCAAAAATTACGTCGAGCACAGAAAACTGGGGTCGGATCTACCCGAAACCACGTGCCTGGGCCGGAAAGGTCACGACGGGACCACGATAAATTATATCGTAGCCCCCAATATCATGCTGGAGTCCCACAAATTTGAGCGAGGAACCCAAAATAAACAGCGGAATCCTAAGAGTACAACTGAAGGACGAAGATCCACTGGGCCCACCAAAGCGTACCGAGTTTGGCAAAAAGTGGCAAGACCTTAAAACATGCGTTACAGCTCAAAATAGCTTCACTGGAAGCTAAAAAAGAAAACACAACCGGTCCCTCAAAGCACACCGGGGCTTTCAGACCACACGGGAGTCTCACAAGCAGGCCGAGGCCCTAAAAAATTGACATGGTCCTAGAAAAGGAGCACAAAGACCGGGCACTAAATAAACACTTCAGAGTTTGCGAAAACGCGCTGATGCATAAAAAAGTATCGTCGGTGCAAAAACAAACAAAACAACTTTTTAAAAAGAGCTAGGTTCACAAAAATGTGCCTGG
This sequence comes from Imbricaverruca yamaguchii, assembly GCA_034440575.1. Taxonomy (NCBI): domain Eukaryota; kingdom Metazoa; phylum Arthropoda; class Thecostraca; family Neoverrucidae; genus Imbricaverruca; species Imbricaverruca yamaguchii. The sequence continues at coordinate 90,629 of JAOTOL010001649.1, read as the reverse complement.
CCCCTACCAATAATTGGCTGGAGACACAAATCGCATCCATAGGGAAATGAAAATGGAAAGGTAAAAAAGGAACACCTGATCTCCGTTCGGTAGCCAATCTGAGAGCGTATCTAACCAAAGAAATGTGGTGCATCACAGCTCAGCGGTTATCCTGATTTCTTAGTAAACAAAAAAAGTGGGAAGAAGAAAACTAATCATCAAATTGCATTCAGGATGGTATCTTGTAGCGGTTAAGTCTGAACACGTTATGACTTCATGAGGTACCGTGTGTTGTCACCTGTCAGCTATTTTGCACTGAATTGTTGGTCCCCAAAATAAGCGTTTACGTTCTGTTTCAGCCGGGTGTCACATGATGTAGTTGTAGCATTTCGTTTGAAGTGGGGGACATTCTAACGTGCACGATACGTACTACCGAGGTATTTGAGGTGGCTGATCACCTATATCTTGGATTAAGGTCCAGAGTACGAACAACATACCATGCATTTATATTCATTGCATTTTTCTTTGCCCCGTCTGTCAGTCTGCCAACATTAGTCTGCCACACACCGGATCAAATAATTTTCAATGAGCGTTCACCTGTCCTTCCTGTTTCTGAACCTCCCCAGCACCAACCATGATACTTCTTTTGCAATAGGCCAACAAATAAGCCACGTTCTTGCTTGTTTCTCTCCTCACCAACATCGGTGAACATTTACAACGGTACAACGGGAAGCATCTTAAAAACGTATCGTAGTAATCATGAAAACTAGGGCCCACCACATACCCATTAGTGAGGCTGTAATGAGCTTGCCCCACCTCCCGCCCCACACACGTATGCATATAGCAGAAGTTAAAGAAATTTTCTTTGAACAGTAATATTAAATGGTTTCACTCGCACCAGGAAGAAAAATATATTGTTACACAAGAATCAATCGGTCGTGAAAAGAGTTCCAAATACAGCGAGAAGTGTGAATCTTAAAGTACTTATGCTGCGATGTTCGTTATTTTCATGACCACATGTTGCTGTTAACCATAGGCGCGCCCATGGGTCTGCCCCCCCCCCACACTCAGCGGCGAAAGTTGCGTGTTCACCATTCACATCATCGGGTTTCCTATCCAAAAGTGCTCAACCACGGTACTTTGCGAAATTCGTGGGTGCGCCCCTGCTATTGATCCTGGGCCACCCACTTTTTGAGACGTTCCTACGCCTATAACCACACACGCACATACTGCCTTTGTGCTGCTCTTGAGCTGATCTGTGTAGATTTGTGTATGCCCTCGGTAAGTATCTGGGTGCTCCAAAGCTTTCATACGCCCATTTATATGGGATATGATTTTATGCATTACTCTGAGTGACAGATCGACTGCACGGGAAACCGGGTTCCAAGGAGGTCCGGAAAATTCCTGCATACCCAACGATGGCTCAACTCTTTTGAAAGCGAGCACGAATCCGAACAGCCAATGGCGTGGCCGCACGTTCCGACCGCTGCGAAACAGCGCCAGCGTGTGGTACGACAAAACCGCGTCTTAAGTGGGGCGATCGGGAAACTGTCGCAGTTTACAAGCGTATCGTAGGCCACGCACTTCACGCCTTAACGAAAGGTGATGTGCGTTGGCCTCTGAAAGCAGACTAGCAGCCGGTGTGCTTTTGAACGCCACGGTGTTGATCCGCAACTCCGCACGTACATGGTGTGAAGTGCACACTCATCGGTCGTGCAGATGCCATCATACACATAACATGTGCAGCTAAACATAGACTGAATCAGTGAATGTCAGAGGATTGATTGATAGCGTACGGTCAGCACGGTTCGAGGCTCCATAAATGCATTTCATCAATATACGAGACTTAAGGCACTCAGGAGGTAGTGTTTTGAAATGTTGTCTGTTAGTCGAGCGACTGCTGAACTGCACCCCGAGAACTATTGCGATTGGATGAATGTGGATAGGCACATATCCGCTTTCATTTGTTTGGAGAAGGACATATCAGGGCATATCAGTTGCCCACGACAAAAGTGCATTGCAGCCAGTTTGTCTATGGGACAGCGAAGTCCATTGCCAATGTCCCGGCCTTTTAGTTAGGCTCGCCGTAAGCTGTAGCTGTCGTGTTAGAGAGGCGCACAAAGCCAGACCTGGCAACTTGTTCGGACACCGCATTTGTCCACCGGCTCATTAGCAGCGCTCACCACGGCTACCAGTCAGTCACTAATCGAATTCAACAAGCCGTGTCGTTAAGTACATGGAACACGTCAAGTCAAGTACTCCGCGAAAAGGAAGCTATTCTTGCTAAGCTCAGAACCGCACAATAATTTTTTAAACACAAATTATATTTTATATACAATTGATTTACTTGTGAAACTTTAATATCAATGTTCTGAAGTGTATCTAGCAACATTTTAACAAAAAGTATGATGCAAAACCAGATATTTGTTTTCGTTACGTACATATTTCTAAATCAAACTAAATGTACCCAACAATAATATCCAACGAGTAGAGTGTTTGCACTGATCCTATTTTATATACTACACATCTCCTTATATAAAGTTACTATGAGCGTACTTAAGCCCTACAAAGACTTTCAAAGAACCAGGTACGACAAAAAGGACACAAATATGTATTTCAATCGTTCGTATAATGTAGTTGTGATTAAACTTAACGTAAATCAGTATTTCAAACCTAATATGATTATTTCTTTACACACTTCAATTTTTTAACCATAGATCATACCTAAGGGCGATTCTGACCCTTCGTAGGTGGATAAACTGGACACACACAAGCACCCAGACCTCACTTTGTTATTTCCGTATACCTACACCATCAAACTAGCAGGATAATTGCACAACACTCAACTGACGCGACCGACACCACGTACTGCAAGCCATCGCGAGGTAACTATGGTAACGTAAGCAACCATCCACAGGTGACGTCCGATGTACACGAGCCTCTTGAAATGGAGGCTACTGAGCGGTGCCGTCGTATGCTATACATAAGCCGACTTACAAGTTCTTAACATACAAAGGTTCCACTACAATGTGTCTGTGTGGGGGGGGGGGGGGCGCATGGAACATGTCTACCCACCTTCATTAGAGAAAGGGGAAATCCCATCCCCGCCACCTTGTTCTTTTGTTCTTATTAGTCAAATATGTCTTGAAAGCATTTCAAGTTCAGTTCGGACAGTCCACGCGGCATATTACGACACGCGGGTGTTCTTTATGGCTGCGTTCGCACCCAGCTGATAGTGCTGATGTCAGCTAGATTTGGCTGAGCCAGTTGGCCAAAACGAGGCAATATAGCGGCTCATAAACCTGCCGCCGTATGATCGGTCAAAACTTGCTGACGGCATCATCGGTAGCTGGATCCAAACTCACGGTGCTTTCTAGAGACTGATTCTTATTCGGTTCGAACACCAATAAAGAACATACAAAATCAGGCTTCTGCTCAGACCTCCTGAATAGGTTCCAAATTGGTTGCATTGGGCCCTATATATATTATAACTCCGTTGAATTTGCGCTCCGTTGATACTGAAACGTGGTTCCACATAAATACAGTACCGATTCCAATGAGTCCAATTTTTTAAGTTCCCAAGAGGAAACATCGGTGAGGATGATACTAATAACGAAACAACTAACAATATCAAATTGTAAAATAACATCCAAGCTAGCTTACTAGATCGCTGCGGCATAGGTATTCGGCTGTGTCACCACATCTTCGTCCTGTGGACTATCGGCAACTCAACATAATTAGAACAAGTTTAAGGCCAAAGCGCCAAAATATTTCAAGGTCAAACCCGGTCCCTTCGATTGGAGAAACATTTGCTTTCAGCCTGTTCGATTCGTTTGTATCTATGCATAGGTACAAACAAATCGAATAGGCTGAAAACAAATGTTTCTCCAATCGAAGGCACCTGGTTTGACCTAGAAATAAGGCTACAAAGGGCACCATAGCTATGGTAACCTTGCTCAGAGGGTGCATTATGTATCTCGATGCCAAATGTCTCACTATTCCTGTATACCACAGCCCTATTATCGTGCAACATTCCTGCATCCCAAAACCGTACTGGTGTCTTACCATTCCTGCGTCCAAAAACTATACTGTCGTACACCATTCCAACATTCCAAACCCAACTGTCGTGTACCATTCCAGCATCCAGAAACCCTACTGCTGTGTACCATTCCAGTATCCCGGACGTCCGCTGCTCTCTCACTATTCCTGCTTCCACGTGCTGAACTTGGAAAAACATAATTGGATTTACGGACATTGATTTCTGAAATTTGTTTAGGGACGCGATGCATGAAGGCAGGCCCAAATGGATTGGGGAGCACACTCCATACGGTCAATGTTAAAGGTTGAAATTATTTGGGGGGCATAATGTCAACATTGAATCACTTGCCTCAAAAGCATATCAAACAGCATTAATGCTTGGATTAAGCAATGCTTTTTGTGTCCTCCCCCCCCCCCCCCCCCCAAAAAAAAAAAAAATGCAAGTAACAAAATAAAACAAAACAAGATTGAAGACCTAGCCCAGAAGATTCCAATGTAAATATGAAGAAGCATGTGGACGGGGCATAGGGAGTTCCTGAAGGGGAGGGTACCTGAGCTGCTCCAAAGAGTCACTATAGTCAACATGAGATGCATGCATAGATAGTGGGGCCTGTCCCAACTCCTTGCAACATTTAGCATGATATTGCGCGCTCGAAATGCTTCGAAGGTTCAAAAGTGGCTCGAAAAATGGCATTTTTTTAGCCATTTTAACAGAAAAATGCGCCCTGCTCAGGAAATGCCTACACGCATACCTATTGTTAGCTCATTAGATCTTTTCTGGTTCACGTCCATCAAGCTTTACAAAAGATATTTTAAATGATGTTCACATGCATGTTGTTTTGACGGCGGAACCTTCATTCCCGCTGCCATTACGCACCAATTTCCCGAGAGACAAAGGGATCAACATATTTAAGCTGGATGATGGGAAATTTAACTGATGGTCCGAGCCAAGAAGCAACGCACAACGATGTTGTTCCACCTCCACGGCACGGTGTGTATACAGTGGTGTTCCACATCAAGGGAACGGTGTGTATTCGTTGCTGCGGGTTGGATAGTGCCAGTCAGACAAGATCCAAGGGAGCTAGGGCGCCACCAGCCAACTACGAGCACGGAGTCATGTGCTTTGTTTAAGATATGCCCTGGTTTCAGAAGTTGGAAGTATTGTTTGGCTAGGCTAGGGTTCACTTTTGTCATCGCTCACAATGCTTAGTATCATTGCATTCATGAGGAGCGGTGAAATATGAAGCACAAGTTGCGGTCAGAATCAAGTCGAATTTGAGCCAATCTTACTTGATCAGAAAAATCGATAGGCCAAATCCACCTACAGTGAATAAGACCGGGTTATATATACGCGTGTGTGTGTGTGTGTGTGTGTGTGTGTGTGTGTATTTCGGACGTTCCACGGTTCATGCTTTTCAGCTGCCAACGTCAGTTACACCAACAAACACAACATAAAGCACAGAATAGCTGCGTAATGCAGAATGTGAGCAGAATATGAAGACCCAGCGTCGCCTCGTCCATCCGGACAACAGATGGGCCGGCACACCATTCCTCAGCGCATGTGGCGTCTGTTGCGTCGTACACGTGACGCGGCAATTGGCTCCGTCAGCTAGGCGACCTGCTCGCATTAGACAATCGGCGCACAAATTCGGTCCGTGCACGTGGCATTTCTGCAGGTGGCCGCCATTGGTAGTCGATCTTGTACGGCGACACGCACCGGCTGAGCGGCCAGTGTCGCCCTCGTGGATCGTGTACGGCTTGACGTCCACACTAAAACCTGCATGGCTCCGTGTGGTTTACGGTGCCGCATCCACGCGCGAGCCCATCAATAGGTAAGCAACAGCACCGTCCCACAATGCTAGAGACATACTTCTCTCTCGTGCCAGACTCCGGTCCAGAATGATACGCTGTGTATTATGAAATGCTGGTGGTTCGGTAATTCTTCAGTGCTTTCAAATATCGCAGTCTAGGTAGAACGTAAATTCCACGCCTCGATTCCCACATCGGTAGTCTGGCATTGGAACAATTTGTTTAGCTCGTTATGTGGCTACACAAGGGATGAACTGAATTCGACTCGATGTTTTAACTCTGGGGCATTCCACGACAAATCGACAGACCTGCACCCCACACCTCAGATTTTGATGAAAATGGTTCTATAGGGTTATCAGCACGCTGAACACGCCTGTGCCATTTGAAGTCTCTAGGTTTACCGTTTTCTAGTTATGAACTATATACTTTTTACATTTTGCACTGACATGACTATATTTGGTGCTAATTTTCTCCGAGTCATTTTTCAGTAACTGAACAAATTTATACGTCAAAATGAAGACAAAACATTGAAGAATATGACTATGCCACCATTTAAACTTTCATTACGTAATTTTGCCGACTCTAGCCAAATAAAAATTGAAAAGAAATAAAAACATTTTTCCCTCCGATATCGTATTTTTCTCACTTTCATAGAAAGAGCGTAGTTTTTACCCTAGAAACATAAATAAAAAAGTGGTTATCGACTTGGAAAGACGAATCAAATGCGGTGAATGCGGGCGCTGCGCTCACCGGACCGGCGCGCGCGCTGCCGCTGCCCGCGATACGCCTGCCGGGGGGGGGAGGGAAGGGGAGCCGAGCGTGGATGTCAACAAAGGAGACGCGTCCCGGGAGGATGATATGGGAGACGACGCCACCTCCCCGGCCCAGAAGTGAGTAGAAAATGTCCTGGAAAACAAGACTATGGACGGTAAGAGATGAGAATGGGGTTAAAGTAAAGAAGCAGAAACGTTTGATTTGAGGTAATTTGCAGGAAATTTACCAACTCCATAAAGAGAACGGTAGCAACCCGCGCATTGGGTTTCGAAGTTCGCCAGCCTCCGCCCCAAACACTGTGTCCTGTTGGGAAGCAACGGCACTCATTCGGTTTGTGTATGTTGCTATCACCAGAACGTGAAGCTAATGTTAGCGTCTCTGGGCTTAAAAGACATTACCTACAAGGACCTGTTGAAGCACGCGGTTTGTGATGTCGGGAGGGAAGCCTGTATGCTGCAAAGTGTGAAAACTGTCCAGGTCAGACAGTGTCAGGTCATATTTGATCGACACTTTAAATGCGCAGGCAGGGGAAATCTCAGACTTGGTGGACGAAGTCAGATTTAGTCAGTGGCTAAGCACGGATCGTTGCACTTTGAACGAAATTGTTCTTCCTATGGACGAGTTTCTTGACAAACTGTCTGACGCCATTGTGACACTTACTCGGCATCATTTCACGAGTCAGCATCAAAGCAAATATTTCGACGATATAAAAAAGCAGCTACCTGAGCATGAAGCACTGATCATATTATATTTTTCAGAAAACTACACTTTTGTAGTTCAAGACGAAATTCAGTCATATCACTGGAACGCACCACAGTGTACCGTTCATCCGTTTGTTGTTTATTGGCGAGAGGCTGGAAAGATTGAATGCCACAGTTTTTGCGTGTTATCAAACGAACTGAAGCATGACACCGTCGCTGTGCAAACATTCTTGCAGCACATTGTACCGAAAGTGAAAGGCATAGTCCCGAACTCGAAAAAGATTCATTATTTTTGGATGGGTCAGCTGCCCAGTACAAGAATAAGTTTAATTTCGTGAATGTGAGTTTTCATGATGAGGATTTCGGAGTCCAGTGCGATTGAATTTTTTGCAACGTCGCATGGGAAAAATTCGTGCGACGGTGTTGGGGGTACACTGAAAAGGGTTGCAGCTAGCGCCAGTCTTTCGCGGACACACTCGGACCACATTCTTACTGCGGAAAAGCTATGTAAAGTGCTACAGGACAAGGGTAATTTACATACCGAGTGCTGCTTTGTAGCGAAAGAAGAGGTTAGTCGTACACGGCATGAGCTTGGCGATAGACTGTCAATGGCAAAAACTGTCAAAGGGACTCTAAAAATACACAGGGTAACTCCAGTGAAGGCAAACATTGTCGTTGTGCGAGAACTTGCCATAAGTGAAGGAAGAGAGGTGATGGTGGCCTGATTTGCTACAGGATTTAGGTTGAATGGTTAGCGTGACCTACATCGGCAGCTGATTTCCGTTTGTTTATGTGCGAATTACAATGTGAAGTGAGCTAATGTTAAGTTATGCATTTTGTACCTCTGATAAGGCTCATTGTACCATCTCGTTAGCATTCGCAAATGTACATGTACTTTCCGGCTTGTTATTTGTGTGAATAATAAATGAAGTGCTAAAACGTCCTGCCTGGTGTTTATAAATAATCTGCATAGTGTCCTCTCAATCCCACGGGGCCGCGGAAGACAGCCGCCAGCACCCCTATCCCCCGTTGGCAGCAGCTGGCCGCGGCCGTTGCTGAACGACGCCGTATTGGGTAAAATGAGGCCGGGCGGTTGGTGTTTGAAATTAAGCTTAAAATATTTATAAGCCGATAACCACCTTTTTTATTGATGAAATATAGGTAATAATCAACGCTCTTTCATTAAAAATATCCAAAATCACAATATCGAAGGGTAAAATTGCTCAAGAGAACTTGGTATTTTTAAAGTGTTATATTTGACATATATTTAATTGCTATGGTTTCGATAGTGATAAACGTTCATTCTGCATGGGATTTCAATCATTTTGATGTACAAACTCACCTACTTATCATTCAATGTAGCAGGGAAAAATCCTGCCAAACAAAGCCATGTATGCATCGAATGTAAAAATGTCGCAGGCTGTAGCTCGAAAACCGGAAGTCGGAGAGACCTGAAAATGTCACAGGCGTGTTTAGGGCTGCTGATAACCCTATAGACTCATTTTCATCAAAATCTGAGATGTGGGGTGCAAAATCGAAATTTTATTTGTCGATCTGTCGTGGAACGCCCCGCTGCCATTCAATCTTCTAGATAGAAGATTGAATGGCAGCGGAGGGGATTCCAACTGCATGCACGCCATCCATAGCAGGGGTCCTCAACCCTCGGCCCACGTGCCACATGCAGCCCGCGAGGCCATTTCGTGCGGCCCGCGGCTACTTGTCAAAATTAGCATTGCGTGCGGTCCGCCAGATCATTTACTGGGTTATCGGTCCGGCTCTCCATCGCTCAAAGCATGGGTTGAAACATATTTTTTCCAAAGAGCGTGTTTTAGGATATGTTAAGTCATGGTTAGGTTAGGTTAGGTTAGCTGTTTAGCAAGATGAAACTGACAAAATCGAAAACCCGTGCACGGCTCACAGATGACCACTTGGACGACGTTCTCTTGCTGAGTTCCATTACCCCTGATTTTGATAAGCTTTGTGTTGAGAAATGTTACCGGGTGTCTCATTAAGAAAGTCTTTGAAATTTCTGTCCTGTATAATATGTGCTTTTCATATATTTTTTTTTGGTGCGGCCCTCGGGCCCTCGCGGACTTGTCGATGCGGCCCGCAGTACTCTGCGGGTTGGGGACTCCTGATCTATAGGGGTGAATGATGGCCAGATCCCAGAAGTCTTAGATGGTGGACATGATACTTCCCACGAGCTCATCGCACGGCATCAATTTCGTTCCGACATATTTGCGTACATATTCGCGAAAGCCGAGGTGGTGCCTCTGTCCCTCAGTTTCCTGAGATTGAACATGAACCTATAGGCGTGTACCGCAAGGAATGGCTCTGGAGTTGGTTTGCCCCTTCTCATTCAACTTTGTTTCCCGCACCCCAACATGCGTTCGCTATGGATGATGAACCTACCGTCTTCTCCTCCCCTCCCCACCAAAATAGCGTTCCAGTCCAGCCCATGAATCTGACCTTTCACCAATGGATTGCAATACGCCGAATTGCACATTGAGATATAATTTCAAAGTATGGAGCAATACTATAGGGAACAATTGAAGCGCGTACCGTACCCGGATCCCTTATGTGCACAGGAAGCGATGAACCGAAATAGATAATGATTTTAACTGAAAAATCGATAGCTAAGGAGATCCGGGAGGCTAACCAGCAAGACGCATCAATCTTTGCCTTTTTCAATCGTTTCATCCTCCGTTCGAAAGCACCAGGCCGTCACATGGGGGCGCGTGGGCCTCGGTCGCGCTCGTACCACCGATCACTATAGAACACTTAGCTGGTAATCCTCTGTGTGTGCCAGCCGATTGATTTCACAGTACTCAGCCTGAACACACATACACACACGAGCACGGGCGGTTGAAATGGACACAGTGGCTGGATGCGTCAGCACGGCACTGCCGCGACACATATGGTAGCAGCTGGCAGCACGGTGGCAAGTGAGACACTGCCGCGACACATATGGTAGCAGCTGGCAGCACGGTGGCAAGTGAGACACTGCCGCGACGCATATGGTAGCAGGTGGTAGCACCGTGGCAAGTGAGACACTTCCACGATGATCAAAGTGGCGTTCCATCTAACCTTTCGACCATTCAACATCTAACCACTTAACCTTCTAACATCTAACGGCGGCCCCAGTTTCCGGCCGCGGGAGGCAACTGCCGTTTTTCGTTTTTATTGGGTAGTTCACTATGCACTTTATGCAATCTGCTACTCAGCGCCGTCCACGCTATTTCACAGGCGAGCTGCGAGATTGGGAAATGCCGACTGGTGCGAGCGTCGAACACGGGACCTTTGCATCCAGAGTTCAACACTCTAACCATTCGGCCTTCCCAGTCCATGCCATTTTTTCTTCTTCACAGGATCGCGCCCTAGATATATCACGTGGGGCTCCTTGAAAGAGGACAGTACCCTACAACCTGAGCAGAGCAGGTTAGCACAGGCAACCAACCACCGCATTTTACATTTAGGCAAGGCAAACCAATGATGAACGATGGGAAGATTTGATGCTGACATCACCGGGGAAAACATAAAATGTCCCGGGAAGTAAAGCTCACAACCCTTACAGCGCCACTGGGCACCAACTACCACGGAATTGCATTGCTACTCCGAATCCTCAGGTATGTCCCTGCACAGATATAGATCAGCGTATTTGAACATTTACCGTCCCGAGTCCACCCGCGACCAATTGGCGTGATAGGTTGGCGACGCCATGTGACTTACCTCAGTTGAATGTGTCGTTAAAGAACCCACGCTTCTTTAAACATCTACCGGGGCAGGTATTCATGCGCCACGTGGTCATCACACTTGATCGTGTGACGTGCGAAACGGCAGCCTTTCGACGGCAGTGGCGAGGGGCGCCGCGCTAGTCCCGCAAGCCGCTGCCGGCATCGATGCTGTTGATGCCGCCACTTTGACGACGATCCAGCCGCCGGCGCACAAAAGCTGCAGAGCCGCGTAATCCCGCCGGCTTGTCGCGGGACACAATGCTCGCAGTGGTCGCCGACTCGCGCCGGCCTCATATTGGGCACATAAATTGTGATGACCCTTCATTTCGGCCGGGTCTGTAGTAGAACAGAGCCATCCAACAGAGGCAGCCGCCACAGGGCGACCCACCCAGCCGACGAGCAGGTGGAGCAAGCAGGCGACCGAGACCGACGCTGTCGATGGCCGCCTGAGGGGTCTGGCCGTCAGGGACGTGACAACCGTCGAACACTGCAAACACTGCATTCATGTGTGAGGCAAGTTGCAAACGCCTCGTGGATTTACAAACGACAGTGGACAGCGTTGTAAATCACCGCAAGGTAGTCGCCACGTCGGAAGACTACGAGACGCACGAGACAAATAGCTGACGAATGACTGCAAGCGATTACAGGGCCCTGACAAGTCCTCTCCGGTACATGTGTCAAACTGAAAACCACGAGGCCGATCCGCGACCCGATCCGACCCGACCTTGTCCGACCACCGCGCTTTTAACACCTTAGTAGCCTCTTTATTACAGGGCATGTGTAGACTTATCAAGGTAAAAAAATAAGCTATTCACAACAGCTTGTTGTGGAGCATTGATACTAAATTATAGTAAGGCGAAGCAGGAGCTCGATTAATTAAAAAAAATGCTGCGGAATGTGCAATAATGTGATCAAACGTACGCCGGCTGAAACAGGGCGAAAGAGCAACCAACTAGTATTTCAACCTGGAAAAAGGCAGTCTGAGAACATGGCCATGCATAATATAGAAAACAGCGAGCAAGAACTGAGTAGGGCGATAATAATCCGTGTCTACAAAATATGCTTCGAAAATTTGCATACGTCTCAGCAGCTGGTGCCGTCCACTACAAATTTCGGACACGAATTTTCAAAATTAACACCCTCATATCTCAGATTTTGATGAAAATTGGCGTACAGGGTTATCTGAGGCCCTAAAACGATTGCTGATCGTTTCAGCTCAATCGGAGCAGCGGTTCACGAAGTATAGCCTGCGGCGTTTTTCCAAGTTCGCACTGAAGGTCAAACTTCGAGAGCTGATATCTTAGTGTAATGTAGATATAAATAATACAAACTATATATACATATATCGTTTGAATCGCAATGAGCTCGTCTTTCGATTCCTGCGGTCGGTTTTTGTTTTTTTAGACATTTAAAAAATATGACCACGTGATCTCGAGTAAAGTGACCTGTGATTACCCCTAGTACAACGATATTGATATAATTATTTATATAAAACGAAAGCCTCATGATTTATCTTTCCGATGAGAAAAAGAAGTCATGCATATTAGACCACTAATATCAGTTTCTGTAATAATTATTGGGTGACCTATGCGAAAAATAGACGCCTATGGGCGCTAAATACCGAAACTTGGTTGATGCGCCCTAAAACTTTTTTTTTAACCGACGCCTAAATTGGCTGGCTGTTCAGTAAGCTTTGTCTCGCCGGTGCCTCTGAAGCGTACAATACCAAGTATGGTACCGAGACATTTCACACATGTTGCTTAGTCACTTGCTTCTCATATCCAGCGCAGACATATCTTCACTAAGCATGGCTGCTGCATGACCGATGTAATCGATGCACCCCTAAACTCCACTCAGTATAGCTGATATAGCCAACAGCAAACATCGTTTAAAGATATTACGCATAGGGGATGAATAGTTGCCATCTTTCTAAGTTTGTGTCCGCTTCAGAAAGTTAGGCATGCACACTATGACCGCAAATTAACTGAATAAACACAAGATAGATCAAATCTTGAAGCTGTATTCTGGGTTAATAGTCTGGCGAAACAACGAGGAAATGCCCTTTTTGCAAATCATCAGATTGGCGACATAATTAAATATAACACAAACTGCTCATTTCTTGCATAGTTCATTGAGCATAACTATATTTTACAAACTTATTGAGATCTGTGAACTTGTCACACGTTGTACATGTTATGCAACCACCAAAATTCTACATAATTTATAGGACAATGGCATTGTAACGTACTTGTTTATTTCGTTTATTAAAAGCATAGAAATCACAGGCAGAGACGCCCAATTGCGCCTGTAGTCCTAATACTTTTTCCTGCTCACACACACACACACACACGTATGTTGGCAAATGAGAGATTTTGTTGTTAATTGCATAATACATGCGTACGCATCATTGCACATGTACGGTCCAGAGAGATAGCGTTCTCTCATAACACTTCACTTCTTGCTCACCCTCACGACACGTCCCGCGTCACTGGAGTGTTTGTGCACCATGATGGACGTGAGGTTTCAGAGCGAGAATCTGTGAAACCGCTGTGGACCTTTCACTGCAACTGCTCTCGAGAATCACTGTCGGAGATAAGACGCTGCTTCTTTCACTTCCTGAGAGCTGACAAAGACGAACTTGACAGAGCTGACATACTTCACATCGTACTACTCTATACCAAAGTGGTATGGAGGTTGGTGTATCTTCACTCGAACATCTGACCACCAATTATTAATGAATGCACACAACAAGCAGGTAATTCATTATGCATATATATATATATATATATATATATGAAACCAATGGAATATGAGATATACAAGAAGCCACTTGTCCTCAACGGCGATACGCCTGAGATGGGCAAGGTTACGTCGCCGTCAAGATAGCTTGTTGCATGGTCGGTTTCATCCGAGGGCGTGTAGTTCTCGCCAAACACAGGACTTGACGCATTTCCGCTTGAACTTTGGCTATTTTGGGGATTTTTTGTATCCTTTAGCAACCTTTCAATACAGTTCGTGCACAGGAAAACGTCCTTCTGAATTCGACTGTCATTCACCAGTTCGACCAGTTGCTCAGATGGTAGCCTCACACCTTTAGTTACATGATATTTATGGCACTTATACGGATCAGATTAGCACCGCCGTACGATTGCTCCGGCCTTACGAAATACCAGTTTAAACCAGCACCGTTTCACTTTGTTAAGAACCAGACCTCTTCACCTCCTGCCTGGCGTCGAATGAGCACATGATTCCGATTCCACGCTCACGGTTTCATGAGGGGATCCCTTTTCTCATCCCTCCGCTCGAGTCAGCCCGGAAGGTTTACGCGGCGTAACTAGACCCTATCCCACTAAACAGCGGGGATAAACGACAAGGCAGTGTAAACTGGAATCGAAGTTCACAAATAACGCTATACCGTTTCGTACTAACTGGGGTCTGCGTGGATGTCGACTGCCGAACGTCCACTGTCCTCTGAAGCCCGTGCGTGCTTACCGGTGTGCATCAAGTAATGTTGCCCATCTGACATTTAATCGTATCCCAGCCTGGTCTAAATGTGAGTTTAGTGTTGGAAATAAGATTAGGAGGCTTAGCAAAATTTGCCAAACACATCCGTAGCACACTACTATGTTGCACTCTTTCGAAGAACCGGAAAGCAAAGCTTACTGAACATCAGGCCTAATTAAGCGGCATTTTTTCGCATAAGTCAGGCAATATTTGTTACACAAACTGGTATTAGGCGCTCTTAATATACATGGTTTATATTTTTCATCAGAAAGATAAATGGCTTTCGTTTTACATAGATAATTATATTAATATCATGGTACTAGGGGTCACCACACGTCACGTTATCCGAGGCCACGGGGTCATATTCTCAAAATTTGCACAAATAAAAAAATTGACCTCAGGAATTGAAAGATGAGTTCCTTGCGATTCCAGCGATATATAATTGTCATAATTTATCTCTATATAACACTACGATATTGTCTCTGAAAGTTTGACCTTCAGTGCGAACTCAGAAATGCCCCTCAGGCAATAACGAGTGAACCGCTGCTCCGACTGAGCTAAAAAGCTCAGAAATCGTTTCAGGGCCTAAGATAACCCTGTATGCTAATTTTCATAAAATCTGTGACAGTAGGGTGTTAGGCCATGTTCGAGACATGGTGGACGGCACCAGCTGAATGATGGATAATGAAATATGCTGGACAATGAAATCGGCTTCCCAGGATATTTCCTAATTTAACCATAGGGAACAGGAGACCTGTGAAGGAGGAATAGCTTCGAATGAATACAAAGCTGCTATAGACAAAATGGGTTGGAATCAATAATCTTCTGTGTTGGGCGTTAACGAGAAATGCATTGGTATATTTTTTAATGGAGTCGGCAAAATCAGTATACTTTGCGTAAGCAATGCATGACAGAATAGGCAAAATCAGTTTTTTCGTTGCGCAACACGTAAGGGTTCTAACGCTTACACCGAAAGATGAGGATCAATAGCAGCTTAAGAATAAGCGGCCTATTTGTCTACTCGATACCGTTTATATAATAATCGCCAAAGTGTTGGCTATGAGATTAAACATGGTGACCAAAACAATAAGTAGTCCGGACCGGGACTGGCTTCACTAAATGGGGACAATTGACTGATTATTCAGGACGCGATGGACTATACCAGCAAGGGTAACGTTCCAGGTATCCTAATTGCACTATGTTATAAAACTGCTTTCAGTTGTACCAAGCATAGTTTTCACTGTCAGGCATCTCATAGCATTGTTGCATTGTTTTGGTCAAACATCTATGAGGGAGATATCGTTACTTTGCAACGACAAAGAGATGATAACAGCATTTTCGTGAAAACTAGGTGTTTGTAGTGCATTTAATTCATCTACTAAAATAGTTACAGAATGTGTGAGGTCTCGAGATAAACACACAGAAGTCTAAGCTAATGTGGATTTCTAGCTTATAGCATCGCACAGATGCCACACGCGGTGTACGGGCGTCAAAAGAAGCTAAACTATTAAGGATTTAGTTCAGCACAGCGGTAGATTGTGAAGCCCATAACCTGAATCCAATAATCAGCAGCATTAAAAGTACAATTTGTGTGTGGATCCAGCGTTGCCTGAACAAAGATGGACGGTTCACTGTCCCAAAAGCAATCTTGATCTAACAATGATGTATGCTACGCCATGCATAGCGATTGCAAAAGTACAGCTACGTCTCATTCGCTCCTTGGTTATGAAGTTGAGATGGAGAGGAAGGCCACCTAAGGTAACAGATATACAATATGTTGGAATATTAACCCTTGGTCTTGGTGGGGTCTTCAACCGGACCCCTCAGGTTTTTTTGCAGATAATGAACGAACGGCGCGAGGTAGCGCGCCAAAATTTGGCATACCTTTTCCCACATCAATTTTGCATGCCGTTTCAAAATTTTGAAATCAGGTCATCTAGGGTCAACGAGTTAGTCAAGGTCAAATGAGGCCACCTCCAAAAAGTTAAACCAGTCATCACGCTTTAACGGATATAGATAGTTCAATGAAACTTTCAGCGTTTGCTTATCTTTTGGGATGCAACAAAACTTACGAGGGGAATTTTTCATTTTTTCCGTTTTTGACTACATATAAATTTTGCATGTTTGCTACTTGCAGTTCAAATCGAAGATTCTGGCTAAAATAAGCATTTTGTATTAGGGCAAGTTGACTTCCATCAACGTTTCTCGATCTGCTCTACACATTCGAAAAGGAAAATTAAAGAAAACTGGAAAACTCAAATTTTCCCAATTTCAACATTTTGTTTCGGGGGAGGGGGCAAAATATTGTATGGCCCTGATCGATTTCGCTGTCCTTTTCGGATTCCAAATAATGTTTTTTCTTCAAATATCCCCAAAATGAACTCCCCAGAGCCAAAAACATTATATAAGTCGTGAAAAGTCGTGAAAATCTAGCCCCCTAGTGACGTCACTTTTGGGGGAAACTTGTTTTGAGGGATGGATCCTGACCCTACTCATCGAGAGCTTTCCGATGACACCTCTTTCGTTTTCGTGCAACGCTTAGTTTGGTTTTTAGTGGGAGGTTACTACCCCCCTCCCCCGAGACGGGGTGTGAGGATCTGACCGGAGAGACGGCGCGGGTTAAGGACGGAAGCCTGGGAGTAATAGAGGTTCGGTTCCAAAAAGCTTACGAATAGGATGGGCTAAGTGCATGTTAAGATAAGACAGCATATAGTGGATAATTGCTCAGGAAAGGTGCTTACCAATTAAGCTAGATGATTCATTGAAGAATCGCCTCACATAACTAGATCTCAAGAAGTTTAGATTACCGCCTTTTTACATAGATTACGGTGATGAATATTGGAGCCTAACCCTCACATCAGTGCCGACAGCCGTGCAATAGTTGACAAACAAATGTACTACTGGGGGTTGAAATATGTCGGAGACCTCGTGATAATTGCGTTAATAACCCTCGGAAACGTCAGATCCGCTTGTGTGGGGATTACCGCCTGGCAGTTGGCAAGCTCGCGCATGTGGGGCAGCATCCATTTCCTCGGGTGGAAGAGCTACTGTCTGGTTTGGCTAGGAACACAGCCTATTTTAAGATCGATCTAAAGTCACCGAACAACCAGCCGCTGTTAGCTTATAAATATCGGGAGTATCAGACGATCAATATGCCAATGTGGCGCATATGGCCCTGTCGTCTCAGTTTCGGCAATTCGAATGTGAAGTCACTTTTTCAGAGAACTATGGACACTGTTTGTAGACATCCCAGGCACCTGCGTGTTCCTGGATGACGTGCTGGTGGCAGGTCAGACCTCGGATGGCCACTGTGCGGCTCTGCGGGAAATGCTGCGTCCGTTGGATGGGGCAGGCCTCAGGGTCATCGAAGGCAAATGTTGCTTCGGTGTAGATAGTGTAACGTATGTCGGTCACAAAGTACGAAGGGCGTGGAGACCACGCAGGTCGAGGTGGCGGTCGTTGTGGGTGTCCTAAAGCCGCAGAACATATTTTGGCTGAGATGCTGTCTCGAACTCATCAATTATTACAGCAAGCTTCTGAGCTGTTTGGCTACGGTCCTTTCGCCTTTGTATACACTGTGACGTCTTGGTTAACCATGGCGTTGGTCGTCGGCCGACAGACGGTCGTCGGAGGTGGCAAAATCCTCAAAAATCCTCCGGTGCTGGCCCGTTTGGACCCCGATTTGCCAGTGATACTAGCCTGTGATGCCAGTCCAGTCGGGATCGAGTGTGTTCTCAGTCAACAGACCAGGGAGGGCCGTGGGATTCTACTCTCGAGCACTGAATAAAACAAAGCGTAGGCATAACCAGACGGATAGAGATGGCCTCTCCGTGGCAGCAGGTGTGAAGCGGTTTCACTGTTACCTCGCTGGCCGGACTCTCTCTCTCTCTCTGCACGCACGGATCTGATTCGTTTGGTTGGGTCTGCTCGTAGAAATACAGCCGCTGCTACTCATGGCATCACCCCGTGTGGGCCGCTGGGATATGACGCTGAGTGCCCATCACTGCAACCTGGAGTTTGTTCCCGGGATCAAACAGGCTGACTGCGGTGCGCTCAGCAGGCTGATCCGGCCGGCTGGGGTCGGCAGGGCGAATTCAGTATACCGGCCGAAACGGTTCATTTGATTTGATTGGGTTTCTAGATGCATCCCCAGTAACTTCAGAGCAGATTAGGGTGTGGACTTCCCGTGATCCGGCCCCGTCAGCCGTGCTCCAGTATGTCAGAGATGGCTAGTCACAGCCTGGTACATTCTGAACTCCACAGCTTTGCCCATACAGGACCCGCCAGTCTGAGCTGAGTGTTCAGGATGGCTGGCTGCTATGGGGCTCGTGGGTGATTATTTCGCCGCACGGTAGATTGGGTATCCTCACATTACCACATGCCGCCCACTGCGATGAATCCCGAACAAAGTCGTTCGCGAGTGTGTATGTATGGCGGCCACATCTTGACGGAGACGGCATGGCTATCTCTCGGTAATATCAGCGTGTGTACGAGTATGTATGGCGGCCACGTCTTGACGAAGACGGTATGGCTATGTCTCATTAATGTGACGGGAGTCAGGCGCGAAGAGTGGGGTCGCCTGAACCAGCACGCTTCCATTGCAGTGGCTAACGAAAAGTTTCGGTCGAGTCCATGTAGATCATGCGAGTTCTGTGAACGGCTAGGTATTCGTCATCACCACCAACGCTTTTATTGTGACACGGCGCAGATCACAATAGAACATCTACGCATCTCATTTGTTTGCTGGGGACTTTCTCCAACAATGGTATCTGATAATGCACAGTGCTGCATGTCGGATACATTGTAGGCTTTCTGTCGCAGTGATGACGTAATACATTTGACATCCTTCGCTCTGTCACCGAAGTCTGACGGCTTAGCTGAGCGCAATGTCCGAACATTCATAAGGTCTCTGAAAAGACAGACAGAAGGCACAGTTCAAACAAGTGTTTCGTTTTTGTTTCACTATTGAGTCACTTCGTACAGCACTACCCGTGTTTCACCGTCAGAGCTGGTTTTTTTTTGGTAGGTGGATCAGGACAGCATTAGATGCTATTAAATCCAACATTACGTAGAGAGTGCATAGACCACAACAGACACAAAAGGAGTGCAGGGATATGGGTACCAAGCGGCGGCAACTGTGTGCGGGTGATCCGGTGTATGTGTCGGCGGTGGCCCGTTTGCACGGAGTGGACGGGTGTAATTGGATTCCTGGAACAGTGTTCGATAAGTGTGAGGTCAAATTGACTGAGCGTTTGCTGGATGGTAGATACATCGAGCGACATTTGGATGAGGTGTGCCGTAGGAGTGCGGTATCCAGTGACTCGTGTGACGTGCCATCTCCGGCGCTCACCGCCAACCCTCGTACTCTGCCTGCCAACGTTAGGGTGGACGGTGATCGATCGGCCGGCCGCTGTGACTTGCCACTACGGGCCACCACAACGAAACATCGTTAAACTGATCGTCGTGACTTGCGACCACTATTGCGGCCACGCGACGTTTTGGATCACATACTCCAGGGATCATAAAGAGATGTAATATGTCGGGGTGTGTGCTGCACCTGCATTTGCTGCCTGGCGCCGTGCCTAAGTGTGACCGGTCGCACCTGTTCTCGGGTGGGACTCTGAGGCCCGGTCGTGGTAGACAGCGTCCCGAATGCACAGTCTGAGTCAAGCATCGAGTGTGTCACTACGCCGATCTCCTTAGTAACGTCAGATAGGTAAGCACTGGCTTGCCCTCCCAGCTGTAATACATGTAGTGGAGCAGAACTGTGCCGTCCACCTGTTTTCTTATCACGTGACCAAGCCTCCGAGATAGGCATCTGGCGGTTTAACTTTCCAACGTGCTCACGCCACGAGGTTCTTTTCGCCTCTCTAATGGTGTGACGTGCGTAAGCTTGGGACGTTTGAAGGCGATTCGATTTTCAGCATTACTATCGTCGCAAAACTGACGAAAGGTTCTCCGAGGCGTGCGGTTTACGTTCCTGAATTGAGTTGTCCACCATGGGGCTGGGGTGTGACGCGGTGTGCTAGTTGTACGCGGCATGGTAGCTGTTGCACATCGGAATAGTGTGGAAGTAAAGCTCTCTTCAGACAAGGGTCTCCCCGAATTCAGATAAAAAATAATCCTAAATCTTTCTTCGAAGCCTGTCTAGTCTGCTTTTTTGTAATCCAATCTTTGAGGTCTCTGTCCGAGGTGGATGTCATCCTGATATTGTAGCCATTGGGGTGGAGGTGGTAAAGGAGGTGGGGCTGGTGGAGAAGGTCCCATTACTGAGAGGGCCTTGTGGCCTGAGGAGCCGGGTGGGACTACCACTCTCCTCCTGGGGGCGGAAGACGCTTCGGACGGGCTCGATTCTTGGCGCGCTGCGGCTCTGTCGGGCGCGCTCGCTTTGCCTTACGAGCGTGCCACTCCATCTCCTGTCGAACAAGGTAATGCTGGGTGGCTGATTTGGACGTTGATGTAGGTTTGAAAGGACCGGGTGTGGTGGTTGAGGATTGAGGGTGCAAAGACGGCAATGAAGGGAGTGCTAAGGAGTTGGATTGTAAGGATGATTGTTTGGTGGTCTTCTTGTTCCGTTGGGCCATAGACGTTTTTCTCACATAGTTTTGCTATTCAGGTTTGAAACTGCAGGACCAGTTGTGAAACCCTCAGTTACCGTCTTCCTCCCCTCTTCTTGAGCTGGAAGGTCCGTTGTCGTCGTTTTTGGATGAAAAGGGATCACGCACTTTTCCGAATGTGATTTCCTTGGAATATTTAATCGAATTTACTTATTTTTCCATCAGGAATATGGAGCAAGAGCAGTCGCATAAGCTGCGTAAGGTGTTTGGTCGTGACAGCAGTTTTGTAATACATTTCATAGCATTTACTGTTGTGCAATAGTTTGAATACTGCACTCCAAACTTTACATGGGGCGTCGGTCGCTCAGTGATTATATTGAGCGTCAGGCAAGCCGGAAATACGGGTGTTCGATTTCCAGCGGCACCAGCCCTTCCTGCCAGGGAGAGGGACAGGCGACACCATATGCCCCCAGCTCCTGAGTGCATCAGAAAGTCACAACCGCGACTCGCAACTTCACACTTTTCGCCTGCGTGTTCTGCTGACCGACCTGGGGCACGTGGCTGGCGGCTCCGGCAATGTTGCGATGTGTATAACAAACGGGAGCATTGAAAACATCGTATCGGATTAGGAACAAATCTCGAACATATCGAACGAAGGCGAACTAGGTGAGATGAGTCGTTTAAAATGTTAGTCACGAAGTTGTTCATTGCTTGTGTTTTTGTTGGCCGCTATCATCGTGATCCTGGGTGCCTCTCCCGCTTCCCACTCAGCCAGGCCATCCACAATGCCAACATGACTCACATCTTTCAAGTCCCAATGACTGATTACCCCTTCGAGTAGTTTTTGGTGTTGTGGGTTGGACTTCAATGGAGACTGTAGCGGTTCGTTTGTTGGCTTCGTTTCGTACAGTGTACACGCCAGTTCTGTTGCGCTCCTTGACATCCTTGCTTCCGCAGTATTTCTAAGCTCCACTTCGAGCTCACCTTCCATAAGCTTTTGACATATCAGCACGGTCCCCAGTCTGTCACACGTTTATTTTCGTCGAAACGGAGAAAGAGACGAGAGACTTTTCCCTCTTGTAATGGTCTCGTGATACGAATGCGAGGCGCAGGTGCATTGGTTTCAAGGCCAGGCGCTGCAGAAGTCATGCTCGAAGTATTGGTGGATTGGCTGGTCCGTCCCCTACCAGAGGGAGTAGGTGAGTTTTTGTTTTGTTTGAGGTTTCCATGCGACTTTTTTTGGTTCGGCTCTTCGGGCTCCCACCTCACCAGAGCCATACTGGATGAGGGGGACGCCAGACGCCCGAAGAGCTATACGGGGTCGGCGGCACATGCGTACGTCCTGGAGAGAGATACTCACCACACACCACTCTATAACCAAAGAGCTTCTGAGCATCTTGTGTTGCATACGTCACCAACCTCGAACAAATATACAATGGCATAGATCCGAATACGAAAATGTTGTTTACGGGTATTGAAAATGTCATGATTGCGAAAACTGTGTGGCCATTCGCATAAGCTAGGTATCTCACGGGATCGAAAGGTTAAAAAGAGCTTCGTGGAGCTTCGGATCCAATTGTGGTACCAGTAGAATGGAATAAATGGAGCTTCCAACAAAATAAAATTGCCCATAGTCAACTGTCCGGGGCGGGACTTCCCATCATCTTCGAAGCGCCTGGACCTATCATTTTTGCTTGGCCTCACCAACTTCTTGCACTCTTAACATAGACACCATGGAGTCTCAAGGTCTCCATCAACCAAATTGGCAGCACTCACTGCCTCCATGCAATGTGTACCATTAATCATTTTCAAATTTCTCCACCCTGTCAACTATAAGGGGTAGCGGCGCACCCCGACCCAACGACAACGGGATATGGCACCACTTCTAGACGAAAGCTGAAGCCGGTTGGTGAACTATAGGTGGCAGCACCGCCTGTTAGAAGCACACGCCGGGGTGCTTCTAACCTAAAGGTGGCGGCACCTCCGATCAGGACTACCCAATCGGGGGGAAATAAGTGGCGTCACCCAACCCGTTGGAGGCTCCAGTATGGTACGTGCGGACGCGTCCTTTACAATGGCTCCGGAGCTGATTATTAGGTCAATGGTGTTGAATGAGGAGACATTGCCCACATTGTATTTCATGCCTCACAAATTCATTCAGCGGAGCTCACAAACTCAACTAAGCCCATCTAAACCGCGTCGGATAATTCAACATAGCCAGGGTATAGAGCTTCTAAAGGGTAGGTGTAATGACAGTCGCGACGCCAAAAGAAAATATTACCGCGGTTTGTCACACACATTTTTCAGTCGACTTACCATTCAAGCTATTTCATATTGTGCGCTCACAGGGTTGTTCTTTTATGTATTTATGCTGAGGGGCAAGTACCTCCTCATTGCTGGCTTTGTCCGCAACAATTTCAACTTTTAACATGGGATATCATGGAGTGTGCCTACTAATGCACTTGGGGCCAGCCCATTGGCTTCATGTAGTGTACCCCCCAATAGTTTTCAGAAACAGCGACCGTGTGCTCATATAGTCGAGTAAAGCTTCCATGGCTCCGCCACCCCCGCTCAACAGATGCACGAACTCAGGCAATATTTTCCGAAATCTTGATTCATGCTGGGCTTTTCGCAAGCGAACTCAATCCACCATGATCTGAAATTATCTTAAGCGTACCGTGGAATGTTTGTTTTCAAAGCAAGAACAGATGCTGAATACACATTCCTGTTTGTTGATGAAGTCTACCATTATGATGCCAAATATGGCAAGTGCATCTTCACGGGAATGGCACTGTCTGTGACAGCATGCCTACATGCCAACAACAGGGCTCTCGTCCCTCCTCCGAACATGTTCTGGGTATGCCCCTTGGGTGAAACGTAACAGCAGCTGGTACATGTTCAGCTGACATCTGCGTATATATTTGTTTCAAATAATATATGTTACTGTTTTTTTATATGATTAATTTTATGTCTTCTTTTTTATTAACGCTTCTTACCTGCAGATTTTACAGAACCTTGCTGCATGCATTGGTGAGAAAAACAATTTCCTTCATTGGTGGCGGCATGTTCTAGGGAGCAAACAAAAAGCATATTTTGAATGATTACCAGCAGAAATTGAAATCCATTTTGATGTTGCCTTCACCCGGGTTTCTTACTTACTCAATAGTGCCAAACAGTATTGCAAGGCTTTCACTTTTTCTGTAATAGATGTTTCAAATATGATACGCACTATGCAGCCAAGGTCATCAGACAGCTCCTTAGGTTCTCTCAAGTCTACCTGCCTGGCCGTGTCTACGTCTTTGGAAGTATTATGTGTTTAATCATTACCGTGTACAAAACCCAACCACCAGTTAGTTCTCGCATATAACCTTTGGATGCCAGTAAATCAACGCCCAACGCGGCACCAACGAAATTGTGGCAACGTCAGAACATGCCTCCCCAAGCCGTCCTCTGGGTACGTCCTTGGTCATACAGGGCTTGCATTTGTGACGCGATATGCAAAAAGAAAACCAAGCATCTGAGAAAGCTGCGCCCAATGGCCTCTACACTGTGTGTGATCTTAGCAATTAATTGCACACGTATGACAAAATGGTGCTGGCTTCTCCACCTCCCCCAATTGTCATATCCTCGTGGTTTAATCATGTAGAATTACAGGCTTGCATCTACAGCACACTCTGTTCAAGATCATGCGTTTATTCCGCTATGACTCTTTCTTAGCAATCCAAGCGAAATAAAAAAGGAAACGATCAATTTTATACACGTAATTCGCGATAAGCGGGTCAGCATCGCCGCGCTAGAAGCCCGTGACGTTAAAAATGCAGCGGATCAACTGGCTCTAATTTAAATCGTATTAAACTGCAACGACGCACTGCACCTGACAAGAACATGTAGCACCACGGCAGTTCGGGGTACAGCTGTAGTGGCAACAGAGTGACCGCCGCAAGGTCAAGCTAAGTTCAACAAGCCAAGGTCAAGGTCGATCAGCAAGCCAAGCCGCAGTCTGTCGGCGCTACGTTACATCGAGCCGCCGGCGTCAACCGAAGCACACTTGGAGCCAGATCCAGAGCAACGGTCTGCGCTCTGGACCCTGATCACAAGCCGACCTGGACCAGAACCGGAATGGGAGCCGAATCGCAGCGCCGATAGAGAGGCTGTGACCCTGTCGCGTTAGCAGCGGGCACGCGGCAGGAACCTCCTGCACCACTCCTTGAGGCACTTGTAGGTCTGGAAGGCGTACTCAGAGTTGGAGCCGGCGGTGTAAATCAGCCAACTGCGGAACTCGCAGCCGGTGCCGAATGACAGGAACACGTCCAGCAGGTCCTTCGCCTGTGGTAGGACAACGCATCGGCTGGTTTGTGTCCCAACCGTGACTGAACGTTGGAAATTCGTGAGTAAATCAACTGTGCATTATCGATTAGTGAAGATTTCATGATGTTCGTACCGATCGCTTGCGCGCATGGATGAACATTTGCCAATGCGAGCATTTGCAAAAATGATCGATTTTTATTTAGTTTGCTTCATGGCAGCCTAAGAATAAAATCAGGGCTTCCTTACTAAATAGCCACAAGTAAATTTCAAGGCTAATGCATCGATTGGTAAAGATGCCATGCAATTCGGTTTAACGGTTATGAGTACGGACATGACAATATTCCTGAGAACGGATTGCACTAACTCACTTCGAATGCTCAACCTCGCAGTCGTTGTTCGTCAGTTTGTGCTACATTTATTTTTCCTATTTAAATTTGCTTGTAATTCATTTGCTATCGTTGTCATTTCTTATATTACTTATCATATTGTCCGATATTATCATAACATTAACTAGGTATTATTATCATTACATTCCACAGCCATGTATTGCCATCTATTCTCAGGTACCTAATGTTTACCAATTGTTTCCATTATCAGACGTTGTGGAGTGTGCTGTAGGATAGCAAGTTGCCTTGTGATGAGCATTAAGGCTAACGACACTGTGGATATATTTAATTCACATACGGAACCGTAACTTGAGTGCAAACGTCGCTTTCCAATAATGAAATGATTTTTACAGCTATATTGAATGCATTCAATTGTATTCTCTGTAACTGTTGTGTGATTCATGTCCTTATTTTGATTTCCCAGCGATAAACAATTGCTGATAGGGAAGCATGATAATTATGAATGAAATATCGATTCACGATTTTTCTTTGCAAATACTCAGATTTTAGAAATTTAGTGCAAATCTAGGTATCATCCACGGCTTCCTTTGGGCCAGGGGCGTTGATTGTTGAAACATTTTGCGGAGCATAACACATGGATGAAATAGAGGAAATGGGCGGGACCAAATGGATTGGACGGGGCACACTCTATAGATTCTCACGTTAAAAGTTTAAATTATTGAGAGGACGGGAAGTGATGGGACACTTGCCTCCTGTAAGGTAGGTATATAAAACAACATCCTTGCTTTGAGTATCTATTTTATGAGATAGAACGGTAACATCTCCTACGAGTGAATATGTAAGCTTAAAAGCCCAAGGAAAACATGTTGCGAAGTCCATCGCAATAAAATGTTCCACCGAAAATTTTATTCTCAAAGTATTCAAAGATGGACTCAGGTAATTTTTTATTATACAGATAAATATCAGAAATACTGACGAGTCCCCCTTGAAACAACAAGTGTATGCATTCGAAGAGCATTCCTCCGCATATTTTACTTTTTAGGATAGATACCCAATATACACACGACTTCTCAGTTCTACTTCCCCCAATGTGCTTTACGGGCCCATTACACGTCATCATTGTGGCGCAAACCTGGAAACAATTTCGCGTTGCCGAATCGCTGTATCCACCCTCGGCCTACCTTACATAGGCCTGCTTTGCGCAGTCGACAGCCGTAGGTCTTGCCGATTCCTGGAACGTCTTCAATGCACTTGCCTCCCATGGGATTGCAAGTGAACTCGCAGCATTTTTGTGTCATACAGTCGCATGACGACATAATATGAAAGAAATTAAATTTGGTGTTACGATCAAGTATTAACTGTGAGTTGAATTTGCATGTAAAAGCAGTAGTAATTTGAGACAGTCCAGCAAGAAAAAAACACTGAGCAGCTATAAGTAATTGCTTTTCAATGCAGTAATTTGTCGAGCGGTTTCGCGGTCAGGCTTCTCGAAGTAAGGTATGCGAGCGCACAGGAATTTAGCCGGTACGAATTGATAATTTTTGTTGCTTGCGTAGACCAACTTGGCCTGCACGTAAAATTAAATTATTCGCGCTTTGCGTGCTAAAAAATAGCATGCATCTCCCAACAAAAACAGAGGATTTCGTATAATCCCATCAGCCAAGTAGCATACAACACGCTTCAAAACGATTTACGTGGCTTGCATTCTTCTTCCAATTTCCTCAGATACAAGTTATTCAGTTGCATGCATGCACGGCATTGGTTCTACGCCCACTATTCATCGACCCACTGTCCTCCCCTCCAGCCCTACGATTCTTTGGACACAGTTACCCGTAGTAAATTAAGGAAACCCAGAAGTTTATTGGAAAAACCAGGTTATTTTTCCGATGCAGGGATCATACAATTTGACTCAATGGTAAAGCGTCCGTTGAATACTTGATAACAATGATGATCGCAATAAACATGAGCCCATATTTTCAGGGGAAGAGCTTTGAAATAAATCGGGATGAAGGCTGTGCTAAATTGGAATATACTAGGAAAGCTTCCCTATGTTGTACAACGTTGCAGCAAGAAATCATTGAGGTAAGGGCTTCAAATGGAAGGATTTGAACCACCCGGTGGAATTTGGGCCAAACCTATCAGGAATTCTTATACACAGAAACCTACACACATAGAAGAAAATCCTCCCTAGCCAGTTCAACCTGGAGTGAAAATTATGATTAGGTACAAGTGCGACTTAGAATGAATGCACCTCGAGGGGGAATAAGTCGGGAAAAGTAGACTCTGTGTGACATGAATACAATTGTTACCAATGAGCATAAACCTTCTCCGTCCGACGTCTGTTGTCCAAGGTGCGAGACGGGAGATCTGGTGGCTGGAAACCTGAAGATCAGCATCATATAATTAACACTAGCAAGAACACTGTGACAGAGTCATGTCCTGACTGAGACAAGACTATGGCCACAGAGTTCTGAGGAGACTGAGACCGAGTGATGATGAATATTGCAGGAAATGGGGAAATCCTCCCAAAAAATTGTCCCGAGCCCCAAAACAGAAGAAGATGAGTGAGAAACAGCTGCAGAATGACGCGCATGCAATTTCGTACGCGTCACGTGACATGTCAGTGTGCTCTGCGCAAGAGTCAACTGTGTGAAACATAGAATGCTGGTCACACTTCGATGTAGATAAGATCATGGGTGATCTCATCATGATGATGTGAGGGACGCGTTCTTTTCCGGGGAGCACCGTCCCTCCACAGTCCAAGATGGTCTGCCTAGGACGGTAGACGGCCATTATATTTCCATTAAAATTCATCAATATGAAATTCAGTAATCACGTCGGAAATTGTCGAAAGTCAAAGCTACTGGGGTTATGTAGCACTTGGTTGTTTTATGTCAAATTATTCACATCTTGTTAATGATGAAGTCCAGTGAAAAATCGTAAAAGTAGATTCCTTGAAAATCCGAACAAAACAACACTTCAATCGGAATGTGCCATATTGTTTATATTCACCGAATGCCAGATGGCAGGTAAGGTATTTGTACCTCGGTAATGCTTGCACTTCTCACAGTATCTGGGGATTAAATTCGGCCTACTTGGACACTTTCTTGATGAGAAAAGCCTTTGTCTTCTTTGGCAGCGCTCTACGATGGCGATGTACCAGCTGAATCATGTACTGCTTCTGCTCTTCTGACTTGGCTGAGGTATCGTAGCGTTGGATCAGCATG
This sequence comes from Imbricaverruca yamaguchii, assembly GCA_034440575.1. NCBI lineage: Eukaryota > Metazoa > Arthropoda > Thecostraca > Neoverrucidae > Imbricaverruca > Imbricaverruca yamaguchii. Next base: position 61,651 of record JAOTOL010001649.1, on the reverse strand, counting down.
AGAGACTTTGCTCTTTGACATGCTACTTGATACGCTGCGTCGCCTACCACTCCTTGGGCTCCTTCGAGGAAGCTTTGGTCCACCTGCAGGAGGGTCAGCAGGATCATGGACCTGGCGGTCACGAAGTCTTCGAGCGGTACGTCAGGTTCAAACTTTTTCCCTCCTGCCGTTTCATCGCTTTGCGCTGCGGTTTTTGGAGGTTGGCCACCGTCGTCACTTTCCCGACGTCCTCCACTCAGTCGTCAAAGAACGCCAGATCGGCAAGATCTTCAGAGAAGTACCAGAGGTATATGCGCAGGACCTGGAGCCCGGCTTCGACGAAAGCACGATCTGGGTATAGCTTGAAGTCGCTGGCGAGCTGGTGGTCGTTGTACGGTGCGTGCACTGAAACGAGGGCCTCATGACAGTATTTGGCGTAGACGAAGTCCACAAAGATGACCATCAGAATGATGCTGACTTCGTCCCAGGAGCTGAAAGGCAGGCTGTGTAGCTGGGGGATGAAGATGGCCATTTTGAGACAGTAGATGGCTTCTGCATCCACCTTGCTTGATGAAGAGCACCCGGTGGACAGAACTTCAGACCATCGCTCTTCATGTCACACATGTCCACGGTCAAGAAGAAGCAGCTGAGTCACATGAGTTCCTCATAGTCCTCGTGAGGATGCTCGGGAGTTCTAAGGACTTCTTGTCGATGCGCTGCCAGCTCCTCGCGATTGTCCGGGGTATTTTCAGCGATGCCGTAAATCGTCACTGTTTCTGTTTCCTTGATGCATCGTGAATTCCTTTTAAATCTCTCGAAAATGTTAACCACAGGACATGAGGACCTTCCGAAGCAAGCTTCAAACGCGCTCCTGAGAAGAAAAAAAACATTCGCGATATGATACCGGCCATAGGAAATCGCGGTCGAGATCTTACTCGATGCAAAGGCATGCTCCTCTGTTCACCCTGGTGTTGACCGCCGCCGTGTCAAACGAGAGCACCACTATCTTGTGATCAAGACCCTGTTGTTTCAGCTCTTGCAGGACAGCCGTGGCTTCCTCGAGTCCCGAACTGTTCGCTGTGATTGGAATACCGAGAAGTAACGCTGTGTCCTCACCTGCTTCACTTCTGGCGTTTCATCGTCATTTTTTTTGCTAACACGTTGCAATACTGTGTGTGTACTAGTGGCTGTCATAGTAACAGCGTTAGTTTACCTCAGTTCTGCGATGCATGGGTGAATGCCAGAGACTTGGCTATTTCACTGTTTTACAAAAAAAAAGAAGCAAAGCCGTTGTTAAAAATTGTATTTACCAACATTCGACGCAATATAGCAAATATGATAGATTGAATGAATATCAGCTTGCTTTGAATGTACGTTGGTGCCACGCAACTTATCCGATGCTTGCTAGTGTATTTAGCTGTCATAACAGGATGACAAATTTAGGCCGGATGAGAAAGCGTATTTAGGCGCGACAACTAACTGTTCCCAGATTCAATTAAATCGTGCCAGTATGGGCGCTGTATGACCAACGCAGTCGATGCGCCCGAAAGCCCAAATAACCAACCAAATCGTGCCAGTACTGCTTTCTGGTAAAGTAGAATATGGGGCAACCTTCAGTACCTAAAACGTGCGAACAAATGTGTTTTCTTTGGGGGGAGGGTGACACCTTAGTATACAGGTATATTCACCAGTTTTACGCTGGCCACACAGCGTGTCGACGAATGCGATGCGCCAATCTCCTGCGGTTAACGGTTATGACCTTGGCCTCGTTACGGAGCCTTGCACCCCGCCGCATCATCATTCTGGGCAGCTGACCAACCACGCCAACATCCAGCCCTGGCACCAGCCCGGTGATGGCTCGCTGGAACACCGTCTGTGCGCAGGAGTCACTGAGGTAGATACTTTATATTTATCGGTCATATTCTTACTTCGGTTTATGATTGCTCGTGTGATGTTGCAGGGATCAAACTAGCTTCCCATAGATGTACTGTTTGTTTTTGTTTGCGAAACAGTTTTTGTTAAATGAAGTTGTGTGGTTTGTTGGGGCTCAATTGCCCGTACGAAACACGCGATATATTTGGAATGCACAAGCCATCTTCCTGTGGTGTTTTTATTTTTTACTTTAGAGATGGTGACATCTTATGATGCTCAAGCTGCTGAATAACATTCTGGTAAATTTGACCTAGTGTATTCCTTTGGCTTTCTTGCTAAGCCTACAATTTAATCGTAGTACTTTTGTACTACCAAGGACTTGCAAGAGAACACTCGGTGTCTTAAAGCAATACCTACCATTCGTTGCCATTGACGTAATATGCATCAGAAAATGGGAATTGACATGCATCCACAACTTGCATGAAGCTTCCACCCACGTTCCCTGTATACTACAATGTGGAACGGAATTGTAAAAACTTTCCCCGCAATCGACATGGATGTATATATTAGAATACTGAACCTGCATTAGGCTGGTGGTTGAAACTTATGGTATTGGTTTGTAATTGTCTTGAAATCCTCCATGTTGTGAACCTATCACTACTTCACTCCCATGTTGTGAACCTACCACTACTTCACTCGCATTACCGTGTTCCAGTGTTATGAATTTCTTCTTCATCGAGTCAAGGATGCGAGGTGAAGACGCATCGAAGCAACCAACAATATATCGGGCTTAAAATGCTGTCGTGTGATCAAATGATAGTGACAAATTAAAAAGCCATCTCATAAATCAGCATGGTGAAAATGCGAACTATGATGGTCAGCAAAATTCACGAAATTATACATTATGCTTCGTAATGCATGGACTGTATTTCCATGAGGGCAAAGCAAGTTCTTTTCTGTGCTTAGTTTCCACAAGTGCAAGCTAAACACTGAAATAAAAGTGCAAGTTTGCATTTTGTATATGCTGTTCAGTGTGCAAGATACACACGGGGAAGAGGACACTGAACAAAGGTTAATGCTTATTTACATTGTGATGGCTGAATAAATAAACACTTAAGTTGATGACAACATCAGCACTGTCACTGAGGGGGCCAAGAGGTGGGGATAAAAGAATCAGCTAAGTTACATAAGATGGCTGGTGTGGAATGGTTCGGTTTACTCAGTGCTCGGCAGTGCTTAATGTTCAATGCGTCTTAGCACTGCATATGAGCGCAAGACGGCTGGCTTAATTTCACAAAGGGAATTTACGATGAATAGTGGACACTGGAAAAAGATGGGGTCATACATTGAGACCGGGAGTAACAGGACTATTGGTCTGAACCGCATTCAGCGGCTACTGAATAGGTTTTGCACGTCTGTAAAACTGGATATAATTAGATTTGCTCGGATCTAATAAAGGATCTAATTATGCCACTGAACTGGAATATCCTGATCGGATGACGATCGATATCTAGAACTGTCTCAAGAGGACAACCACATCACATGGCGTCAGCAGGCACTGTAAAACAATCCGATTTGCGTGCGTCACAAGATAGCTGAAAGCAATCAATAATCATACTTTGACATGCTAAGCAAATTTTAATCAATAGTAAAGAACGCCACATTATATTGTGTCTTGAATGCGGCGGAACAGGTAACCTTCACACTCATATCCCATGTTTTCTGTTTTGGGCGTTACCATTGTCACGATCAACCGGGGTCGTCAACAACTGACGGCGTTTGTCACGATTGACGGATGTCGTCAACAACGGACAGTGTATGTCACGATCGACGGATGTCGTCAACAGCTGACTGCGTGTGAGTACGTCGCTCGGCGTGTCTCCCTTTTGATTGGACTAAAGTAATGCAACACATCCCACAGTATGAAACTATAATAATATAGCTTCATACTATGAAACTATAATAATATAGTTTCATACTAAGGAATGCGTTACATCCCTTTTCGTCAGATTCGCTGGCGTTCACTATGTCTTTATTGTCAATAAACATGACAACTCAAAATCCATGTTGCATTAAAAATTAGAGCTGTCGGGGTATGACATCAGCCCAACGGTTCAAACCTGCCGGACCGTTAGTGAAAGTATATCCACCCGACACAACATTTCTGTTAAATATGCTTCCGGAACGACACGTTTTGAAGCTAGCCGCACATAATAAGTACCGATTTCCGAGGTTGTACTAATTGCCATTTTGCATAGCGATTGATTCCTTAACACTTCGTTTGAATCCCACACATTCCAACACTTTTTCTTTCAGATGTATATTTGGGACACACGTTCCAAATGTCATTAGCCTACTCACGAACTGGATGTGCGTGACGAAGAATCTTTCAAGGTCGCGTTTGGAACTAATGACTGGAGTAGCGTTTGTGTTGATCTGTCTCCTTGTGTTGTAGCTCATTTGGTTTTCTTCGTCTTCGTCATCCCAGCTCAGATTGAAGCAGTCTTTCTGACTGCTGTTTTCCTGATGTGCCAGGTTGATCATGTAGTATACTCAAACCTTTCCGGAAGAGCGCCTTTTCCCTCCCGAAGCGGAACTACCCTCCATGATGAGGGGAGGGGTACATGCCCTCAATCACCCTATATCCCCATGAGTTTGAACAGATAATATGTAGGCATATCCATGTCGGATTCATACATCCTATGATCCCAATAATCTGCATCCTTCTGCTCACTTCCTCCGTGATTTTTGGCTCGCTCCGCTTTTTAATACCTATGTGCCTCTCCCTTCAGAATCTGTTCTTGTTCTTTAAAAAAATGGTCGTCATCCCTAGTGACCTCTTCTGCCGAAGATAAAACAGACATTACCATGTACCGTCGACGAGAACGATTGGAATTATTATGCATCCTGAAAAATACTCACCCAAGCACTGCATATGATCTTTACTTATTGGCGATTTGTATTGGAGCTTGGGGGTTCCGCCTCAGTGTTCAATTTGCCAAGCGGGCGTTAAGAATCTTGTTAGTCGCAATACGCTCCTATCAGTGAAAATATTGAGCGTTCGGTCATCCTTAGCATGAAGGTAAATTGGTATCTCGCATTTTTAATTATCTTCACCGGAATGCAAATTATACATTTAATTCAAGTGTGGTGCTTGCGTCGTTCTTTCAGCAGTGCTATTTAGCTTCGGCCACACACTGTGGTATATCGTTGGATTGATAGGCATTGCATACGTAGGTATGGAGCATATTACACCATGCTTCATGCAATGTAACTTGTTGTGCACTGTGCTACACTAAATCTCACTACTGCTCTAAAGTACGACACGAGTTGTGCGTTACGTCTAACTACATAATAACGATGAGTACCCATATACCACGTTTACAAGCATTGCTGTGTTACAATTACATAAATCAAGTTGCCTGTTAGCAGTTGCAAATTGCCTGTCTTTCCAGAACCTACCCGTGCAGTATGCTGAACGAAGTGGCGAGTCAAATGTTACACAGGTTGGTAAACCCACTCACACGTGTGGGTCAGTGCTGCCTGTGTTGCCTCAGCCACACAGGACCGGTCTGACATGGAGAGTGTATAGGTGATGACAACTGCGGAGTTCAGATGCGGGTCCGAGGCCACGCGCTGCAAGCAACCACCCAAAGCCGTTCGGATGTCAGCTGTTCGGCTTCCACTGGAGTAGACTCGTGAAGCCGGTGCCGCGCGACTTGTGGGACGTACCACCTGGCATCGAGTGTCGCGAGCACTTGACGCCTGGTCGGTTTTGCACCTCTCGCCGGTTTGGGCCGGCACCGCCGGTTGGGCCACAGCGTGACTGCAGGATTGTGACGTCGCCCGCCCACGTCACGCCGCCCATTCACCTCGGTATAAAGGGCCGGCTGACAGCGGTTGCGCAGCAATAGCTTGGCGCGACACGGCGAACGGCGACAGGACATCGTGGCTCGAAGAGGATCCCAGTCGGACACCGTCGCGCCCCGTCTGCTTGCCATCCAGCTCGTGCCGTCCGCTGCCGTTGGTGCCGCACCGCATTTCAGCCACTGGCGCCTGCCCACGCCCACGCCCACGCCCGCGTCCTCGCGTCGGGAGCGCTTCTGCGACAAAATCGACAGCGCGCATCGCGTCGCGTTCGCCGGCGTCATGAGGCCGCTGCTCCCGCTGCTCCTGCTGGCGCTGCTCGTCGCGACGACGTCGTCGCTGCCGGCGCGCGGCGGCTACTTCCCGGACGCGCCCGACGATGACGTCACGCTGGTCGGTGTCGACGAGCGTCAGACGACGGAGACAGAGTACATCCGCAACATTCTGCGCAGCAACCTGTTGCGCGCCGACTTCCAGATCTACCACGAGGACTAGTTGACCGGCGCGGCCGCGGGCGTTTCTGTTGGCCCAGTGCTGTGTGTTGCGAAACCACTGCACCGCCGCCAGGCGGCCTCCACCACAGTGAAATTCGCGCCCGTCACCGGAAGCGTCATATCCTGCACCGGCGAGCACGTTGCGGTGCAGTTGGCGCCACGTGCTGAGACGGTTTGAAACGATCGGTCCGAGACTGTGCTACGTAGCCACCATCCTATCCAGTATGGCTTGCGGGTCGATATTTGATCCGGCCAGCTGCCGAGCCAGTGATGTGGAGAAGTAGATGTCCGGCTGTGCTGAGTGAGTGAGCACGTGACAATGTGGAAGACGCGCGACAGGGAAGGCCCTACTGAGCACCAAGACACCGTGCGAGATACAGCCACGAGTTTCCGCTTGCCAATTAGAGCCAAGACGGCTTGAGGAGGCGTTAGCCGTTACACTGCGAGGCGTCAAACCCTTTACATCTCCAGACGCCGAGTACCCAAACACCCATGGCATCATATACCGTGACCACCATGAGCTACCAGCGAGATACGAGACACCGTGGGTACCGAGTCACCGAGACACAGCACTGAGGAACAGTGAGCATCGAGCCACCGTGAGCATTGAGACACCGTAAGCGTCGAGATACCATGAGCATCGGGGCACCATGCGCACCGAGACACCGTAAGCGCCGAGACACCGTGATCATTGAGACATCGTGAGCATTTAGTCACCATGAGCACCGAAGCACCCTGAGCAGAGGAACCATGAGGATCCAGGCACAGTGAGGCACCAGCGAAAAACGGAACATCGTGAAACATCCCGGCGACTCGTGTGATGTCGAGGACGGACGGAACATGTGGGGGCGGACACCCCGACTGCTCATCACGACACACACAGGAGCGATCACAAAATTACCTGCTTAGCTTGCCAGACGTATTCCACCGGGATGGCTGAAGGTTCACGTGTGGTCGTTGCAGGCGCCTTGCCACGAGAGTAAATGAATCTTTCCAGCGCCGGCCGGAGTCAGCTCCGGATATATGCGGCCAGTGCGGCGAGGCCAGCCCGTTTTGCACCCGTCTGACGGGCGCTCTTGGCGAGTGCCGTGTCGATGCCAGGTGAGTGCCGTGTCGATGCCTGTGATGCTGGGGAACAGTGCCCGCGGCGCACGGCATACAGCCGAACCGGCGGCCCGGCCGTACACGGCTTCCGCCGACAACACGTGCAGCAGGTTCTACAAGATCGTCGACATCATCTAGAGTGGCACCACCGTTGTGGGCGGCGTTTAATCCGGGATGCTGAAGCAGAACGAAGGCGAGCGAGACAGCGAGGCGAGCTGAACTAGCGTAGGCGGACTACGTGAAGCCAGGCAGGAGATTTCGTTGTGCAATCGCACTATGCAATGTCGAAGCACAAGTCGATTGCAATGTCATGCCACCCGGATGTGATGTCCGGTTCGACCCTCACAGAGCAAGTTGTTGAAATCGAATATCAGAATATGTTTGCAACAAGTGTTGGAATCCAGGGTTGGAATGAAGTGTACAAAATCAGCATTCTCCGCGTTTTTTTATGGGGGGGGGGAATATTGGCTGTGCTACGAATGTGCCAGGAATTTTGTACTTCACATTGCTGATGTACTCGTGGCGGTGTGCGTACAGAAAAGGTTATGCTTGATCTGCGGCTGAAAATGCAGGTGAAAATGTGTTAGCAGGAGCATTCAAGTTGTCTGTAATATATCGTGCCAAACACCGACGGCCTTTGTTACCACCAGCATATGCGGATTGGAATGATTTATCGAGTGTCGTCGCCGATTGTTTGAATGTCTTGTTAATTATGCAAGTTTTTTTTCTTCTTCAGAAACTCAGGGGATTCTGATTGGGGTGGACAACATGACAACATGGGGTGGGAATTCTGATTCGCCTGAAGTCGGTGGAACCCACATATATAACCGTTAATCCCTAGAGGTGTTGCGGGACGAATGAATGTGGTCGCACAATACGGCACGGAGACCACGCCATGTTTTGCAGGACATGTCTTCCGCATCTCCCTACCAGGTTTCACCCGAATACGATGGATTGACTGTGGCAATGGGGAGATGTTCAAGAAGTGGACAATCGGAAGAACATATCGCTGTGCTGTAGAATCGCGGCGCATGCTTAACATAAAAGTCTATTTGTAATTTATTGACTTCCAGCTTCAATTTTACTGTTCTTGTCAACGTGCAGAATCGTCGCAAATTATTCACGGCTTGCTCTAAATGCTCAACGAACGAGATACGGTCCATTCAAGTTGAACATGCTCTGATTGCGAATATGTGATCTTTGTAAAACAAATTGTCCATCACTGGAAAAGAGAAGCCTGCTTAGCCCAATTTTCAGTTTAATTCCGTGATTGCTCGGGTTGCTGTTTAATCCAACGTTATGTGGCGAACAAATTTAAATTACGTCCGAACAGGTCATTACGCATCTATTACCTCATTAATTTATGTCAATATCAAGTTGGTAAATTTTCATCAACTCTCTAAAACTGGGTGCAATCAAACCTGATGAGCCACAACTCTATGAAATGTTAATTCAATATCAAACTAGTGAGGTGGCGCTAGTATTTAACTGTCCTGTCGCTCAAGTTCGGAGCTCAGTGAACGGCTATATTTGGCGATTAACATGATACATTCTCCTGGACTCTCTCCCTGGACTTGCTGGACACTCCCTGGAAAAAAGAACTTTACCTTTAAAAAAAAAACAATATAAATGCGATGCAATCAACGGAAGGGGCTGGGATAACTGTCAAAATAATGTCTTCTCATTCTAGGTTTGGTTTTGTGTGTATGAGGAATAGCGTAGCCAAGGGAAGGGGAGGTGAGGGGCGAAGACCCAGAAGATCGCATTGAAGGATCCGCAAGGGCAGCTCAAGGCGTGGCATAGTTGGTAGATAGTTGGCACAACGGGGCCATAAGGGCCCCTTTACCGACGTGAAAGGTCACTGGACCGCCGAAATGGGCCCCGAGCTCACTGAGAGGATCCTGGGCCGATGAAGAGAGCTCCGAATCAACGGAGACTGCCCTCGGGCAGATGTTTAGGCCTGAGGGCCTGTGCTAGGTTTCTGGAACAAACAAGGGGGTTCAAGTTGTTGGAAGTGTCCTGAGTTGACGGGGAGGGCCCAGAAACAATACTGGTCCTAGGCTGATGGCGACCCTGACCTCATGGAAGGGTCGAAATTTTGGCAACGGGTGTATGGCCTAACAGGAAAGTGCATGGGTCGTCGTATTTATTTTACTCCACGATGACAACGATTTTCGACTCCGTGGAGAAGTTGTGTGGACCTGGCGTCATTTTAGGGGATCCCAGCGTGATGTTCGGAGCCCCAGCACCTCTTTTTCAAGCCACGGGGCGATTTTTGTGGCCCCCATCTCTCAGACAGAGGTGCCATTTTCTCCTTTGTGCCGTTTGGACACCCAAGCACTGGATTCGGATGAAAGCAAAATATTGGTGCTGCATGACATTGGGTGTTGACAGCGCCAATATTTTGGTTGGTAATGCAACAGCAAACCAAAAATAAATTAGCCTCCATCCTTGACCTTAAACCTTGACGGAATTATGCTGACACTATTGTTGGATTTACCCGATCGCCTACCCAGGCCTAGCTATCGTGAAGTGGTCTTGTCACTCAACAAGCAACCTACAGCTGGCCCATCGCTGTCAGGTGACGACCGTGTGTCGGCAACGAGGCCAAGGGCTGCCCACAAGAAAACAGCGATGGTCCTATGCCCTTCAGCGATGGCCCCTGTGGGGTTTCATTAACAGGGCCTGGGACACACCCCAGCATAACACCAACCCAACAAACTACTATGCGATGGGTCAGCGATGGCGTTGCGAGGGCTGGAATGGGTGCCAAACGCGGGAAGCCCACACAGATCCTGCGCGATATACAGGTAGAAATACAGAAGGGATGAAAATTGTATTAGTATTATGTTGTACCTTTTACTTGCACCCCGACATTGGTGCAACCATTTGGGAGGGGGAGACATGTCCCCCCCCCCCCGAATTTCTGAAGAGTAGCGATTCCCCCCCACCATTTTTCCGTGTCCCCCAAGCTTCGCTACCTGAGCATCATAGCCGCAAAATTATACTTAATCATTTATAAAGTAAAAATATACACTCAAGAGAATCACCAAAAATACTAAAAACCCATATAGCCAATAAACGAGCTGTCGTCACAAAACCTCCGAATAGTAAATCAGCACACGTTAGAAATTTCTGCTTCCAGGCCATTCTTGAATAACATCAACCTTGACCATCTTCTGTTTTCGCTTGAGCGAAAAATTGTATTCTGCTAGGCAACACATTTGCATTATCGGTACGCTTTACACGGCTTAGCTTGCAATCCCCTGTTCATATATTGATATGTCTTGAACAAATGCGACTCTGGGTGTTCTTGGCTATCTTCAAAACCACTGAGGGAAGTCATGGGCAGCCTTAAGCACTTACGTCGAGTTAACGTCGTATTCCTATTCGTATCGAGCGACGAGTTCGCCAGAGGCGTATTTTTATTGGCATCGGCATCCAGCGACGGGTTTATGATAGTTCGAATCAATTAACACTGAACACGCTGGAAAGAATTACATAGGTCTCGCATTACCACTTTAACTGTTAAGGTTCAACGTAAACCAGTTTCTTCGGTCGCCTTCAATTTTTTTCGTTTTCACCCAAACCTACCCAGATTTGATATCAAGTAATAGCCTGTGGTGAAACATACTGCAACATTTCAAGTCGGTACATGCCAAGGTCGAACTTCTAGGTCAAAGGTTACCTTCATTTATTAGATGGCGATATTGAAGTGATATCGACCGAACGTAAGGTTCGATGGCTGTCGCTTCAATTTACATCAAATGAGCGTCATTCGACGTGTCTTGCCATGCAGTATCAGAAAGTTAAAAAACCGAATAATTTGTGAAGGACAAAGGTCAAGCGGGTACTTCGATCGCCGATTTTTCCGTTTTCTCTCAAACTTATCCAAATTTGGCATCAAGCAATAACCCGTGGTGAAAACTCAAGTAACATTTCAAACCGGAACATGTGAAGGTCAAAGGCTTGAGTAAGTTCTTCGATGTTATCACGTTGCGACGCTATGACTTCAATTTGCAGAAAATGGATGTCATTCGTGTTGTGTCACTCGTGTTGTCTTGCTGTACAGTATCAGAAAGTTTATATTTCGAAATAATCTGGCCGGGTCAAAATGCAAGCTGATTTCTTCAGCCGCTTCACATTTGTTTGTAGTTTTCGCCCAAGCCTACCCGGCTCCATTTAAAACCGGGACATCTCAAAGTCAAATGTTTGATTCAGTTATTCGATGCCATCGCGTTTCGTCGCTATGGCTTCAATTTGCAGAAAATGGATGTCATTCATGACAACGAATGGACAATCGTAACAATGTATGTCAAGTGACAGCCCATGGTGAACCCTCGAGTATCATTTTTAAACCTTGATATATCAAGTTCAAACCTCATGGTCAAAGGCTAGTTTTGATTTTTTCGAAGCCCTCGCGATTCGTCGCTATGGGTTCAATTTAAATGAAGTGGGTGTCATTCGACGGGACTTGTGACGTATTATAATATTACCCAATATAACTAATTTCTAACGTCAAAGGTCAAACTGATTTCTTTCGTCGCCCCGCAATTTTTGTATTCGCCATAACCTACCCACATCTTGTATCAAGCAATGGACCGTGGTGCACCTCGAGTAACATTTCAAACCGTGACATGTCAATGGTGCTCTAGCAAATTGTTCAGAAATCACATTAAACTTCGAAGTCAAAGGTCAAACTCATTTCCTCGATCGCCCCGCATTTCTTCGTTTTCTCTCAAAAAGCTGCCCATGCTTGCCATCAAGAGAATGCCCGTGGGCAACCCTCGAATAACATTTCAACAATGTGCACACTTTTACAACTAGCCGGAGTTCATAATCGCGAGAGAGCAATGTTGTAATCAGGGGTAAATCCAGGAATTGTCATGGGGCACTTTTCTAGAGGGGCGTCTTTTCTTTGGAGCGGCGCCACTGCGAAAGCACTTGGAGGGGCGCCTCTGGATGCAAAATTCGAGGGGGCGGGATGCACTCGGACCTTCTTGAATAACTCGGCCTTTCTATTTTATAGGGGCGCCTCCGGCTGAAAGATTCGAGCGGGTAAACTGGATCCTTTTCAAAGGGACGCATTTTCTTGGCCTGGGGGACGCCGCCTTCCACGTGGGGGTGCATGCCCTCAGTGCCACGCCATTTATCCACCCTGGTTATCATAGCATCGAAATATGTGCCAGTAAAACAGTAAAACATGGGAAAGATAAATATAGTTCCATATTTTCTACCATAAAAACATCATCCAATATTGTCTTTCCTGCTACAAGTGGACAACGTTTGTTTGTTTGTTTATTGGTTGGTTCACGACACATTATATGCACATTCACGGCTAATGGCGCCGCCCACACTGTTTCGCCGGTGGGCCACGGGACTGGGAAATGTCCTGAGTGGCGCTGGAGTCGAACCCGGGACCTTTGGTACCCATAGCCCGACACCTTAACCACTTGGCCATCCCCGCCCCGTGGACGACGTTTAACATACAGCATTGCTGTATGGTGATCGTGAAATCGGGTTCAGCTCATACGACATAAAGCTGGATTTTCATAGGCAGTGCTAAGTAGTGAAACTTGCTAATTTTAATATTGTTTAGAAAATATCCTTTTTAACAATAGTAAATCTGAAAAATTGTAATACATTAAAATTGAATTAAAGTGGATGAAAATTACATTGTAAAAGTGTCTGAATTCCAAGGATTTTCTTTGCAGGGGGTGGCAGGCCCCTCTATCCTCTTCAAACTTACCGCGTCCCTGATTTGTTCCCGCCAAATTTTGAATCCATGGTTACACCCATGCATCCCGAGGCACCCATGTGTTGTCTGGATCTACATCGAACTTACCAAAGCTTATCGGTACGGGTAACTTATCTAAGCGGGCAACTCACCCACATTGAAAGACCAAATGTAGGTGCATACAGCCAAATGGATAGGCTATTGATGCATCTGATATGGGGACAATTAAATAATATTCCGAGAGAAAATGTGCGTCGCATGCTTAGATGTGTTCTGTAGTTCACATGGCATCTAAGTCACATATAATTCACATGGCCAGAAAGGATACAACTTGAAAACACTCAGTGTTACCTACCAATTGATGATGGCTTCGCTTTAATCAGAACCCCTTGTTTAGGGGGATCCGTCCAGTACAGTAGCTAGCCCTTTTCCACAGGGTCGCAAAAGTTTCTCACCAAAGGCGTCAATAGGATGCTTCACACACAATAGCACTATACCAAATTTGAACGAAAATCCAGCTTCAACCCCCTCCCCATCCCCCAAAAAAATAAACTTTCAACAAGGCATGATATGTGGCATAACACCCCCATCCAGCCTGCAATTTTTTTCATGCATTGTGTCCTCCCAAACATTTTCAGAGCCCCACACCTATGAAAACATTGATCTGAGCGCAAGTAAGATATGTTGGGCTTCAGACAAAATGAACTTCATACTCGTAGAGAAGACACTTCAATCTTTTAAATAAATCAAATTTCGTCCTATTTTGGTAATATATAGGTTAAGAAATACCGTATGAAGAACATTGAAGCCGTGCTGGACTGTTCACGGAAAGAGCCAATTAGTCCTTCATGTGGCGTCATTGGTTGAAAATTATATTGGATGGGCATAAACATACCTACAATAGGTTTGTTTACAGATGAACCGTAATCAGAACCCCTTGTTTAGGGGTTCTGATTTTCTTCACGTTTTCGCCACGTCGCTTGTCATGTCTCCTTCCTCCTATCTAACCTAGCCCACCATAACCTAACATAACATAACACCCAGCCCAACCGAAACTAACCTAACGCAACCCAACCTACTAAAAGAAGGATTCTAGGACAAATGTACGTAAGGACAAATGTACGTACGGCAGATGTACGTTAGCAAATGTATGTAAGCAAACGTACGTAAGCGCAGATGTACATATGACAATTGTACGTAAGCGCAGATGTACGTATGGTTAATGTACGTATGGAAAATGTATGTATGCGCAAATGTGTGTGTGTATGTATGCGCAAATGTGTGTGTGTGTCTGTCTGTGTGTGTGTGTGTGTGTGTGTGTGTGTGTGTGTGTGTGTGTGTGTGTGTGTGTGTGTGTGTGTGTGTGTGTGTGTGTGTGTGTGTGTGTGTGCGTAAGTGAATTATAACAGCCTGCCACCGTGTGTTGATTTAGGCTGTTTACGACTTGGAAGCCGGTTGGAGGTGGTGGTCCGGACGGTGCCTGGTAGTAGTTGGTGGAGGGGGTTGGGGGTCATCGCCTTTGGTATTAACATTGCAAACATACATGGTCATGCACTGTTAGTTGTCTCTTTCATTCTTTTTTTGTCTTTTAACTAGTTCTTTGTTGTTGTTGTTTTTTCCCAATTCCTTTTTACGTTTGTTTAAGGTTCTGATGTCGGTCTGGCACCAGCCTCTTTCGAATTAAAAAAAATATATAAATAAACACATGTCATGGGCAGAGTTGGGAGAGACTGGGTTGAGGAGTTTTCGGATGTTTGTTCCTATGCTGTCTAGTGTCGAGTATATGTATTACGTGTTCTGGTTTTCATGGGTGTTGTGGTTGGTTTGTTCGTGGATGTAGTGCTTGGTTTGTTGGTCGCTCGTGTTGTCGGTGCTTGGGTGGTTTGTAGAGTGGTTCCTGCGCCGTCTGAGCTAACGTCTTTTTCCTCTGAGTCTGTGGGTGGTCTGTGGTGAGGGGGCGTCTGAAAAACTCCCCTTGCGTGTTTGGGGTGGGTCTGGGGGAGTGATAGGCGTGGTGGTTTGTATGCTTCGCGGTGTGGTAGGAGCGGAGGTGCCTGTGCTTGTGCCGTAAATTTTGTTGTGGGTTCTGGCCGAATGACAATTGTAGGGTCCGTCTGGGTTTCCTGAGGGATGGCTGTATGGTGAGTGTATGCCTGCGTGGGCCGGGCGGTGAGCATCGGGTACTGCTCGCTACCCCACTCCCGTCCCCGCAAGGGGGCCACGCCCTCGATGTGGATGAGTCGGAGGATGTCCTTTTCCTTCCTCCACCGAGGGCAAGCCCCGTCCCGGGAGGAGTGGTTCCCGCCGCAGCCCACGCATTTTCTAACCTCACTAGTGCACTCGATAGTGTAGTGTGGTTCGGCACAGAGGCCACATGTGGGGTTTGTGTGTTTGCAGCCCTCCCCCCTCGTGTGGTCATATCCTTGGCAAAAGGAACAGCGACGAGGGAGGGGTGCACGTGGTGTTACTTTGTATGTGATGTAACCAGCTGTGACATGTGTGGGTTGTTGTTTGGATGTGAAAGTCAGAATGAAAATGTGGGTGTTTGGTTTGTTTGTGGGGGGAGGGGCCCGGTACACCGAGGAGATCCCCTGGCTCTCAAACCTGCGAGGCAATCTCTCCTCAGGCATCCATTCCAACTCCCATGCGTGTATTATCCCCTGAGATGTGTTGCGGTGTGTGTCTGGTGTTATGGTGACCTGTGTATTTAAGAGGTGTGTGATCTGCTCTAAGATGTGTGCGTCCATGGTGTCGCAGGCCTGGATCAAGAGCTCCCCAGATTTTAGATGGCGTGCGTGTAGGTAAGCTTGTGTCCGACGGGTGACTTCAGTTTCCACCTCCCAAGGGTCGAGACTGGTCATGGGCCGACCATCGACCCGGCGGCAGACAAATAAATCACCCGTCGGTTCGTCTGTTGTGGTGTAAGGCATAGTGCGTAGGAGTGTTCAATGTGGGTCTTGGGTTTGGCGGTGGAGTAGGAGAGAATGGTGAACACTTTACAAATATCGGTGATATTGGGGGGGGGGGGGTTGGCGGCACTGCCGGACCAACCTGAAGTGAAGATGCAGATCCAGCGAAGATGATAGTCCGAGGCAGAGATGATAGAGGTGGCAGTGTAGGGTAGAGCTGAATCCGTGGTGCGGTATAGCCGGGGTGGTGGCAGCTGTTGGTCGGTGTCCTCTGTGCTTGGTGTCTTTGTCGCTGGACAGCTGGCGTCGGTGCGGCTTGCGCAGCGCGCCTTCGGCGTAAATCAGACCTTCTTATGTTGTCCCGTGCTAGTGCACGTAGGCAATGACCTCTGGGTCACATCCGTGGCGCCGAGGTCTCTTGGTGGTGTTCGGCCTCGCGACGCCTTATGCAGCTGGTCCAGGCTTCAGCGCGAGCTTGCGATTTGCAAATTTCTTTGGCGCTCTTTGCTTGGTTGGCTCTCTGGGGTGGTCGGCTGTCTTTGCTTGGATTCAAGCTGGTCGAGGCTGGTCTCGAGGCTTCTGGTTGGGCTCTTAAGCAGTTGGCGTTGGCGCGGCTTGGACAGCACGCCTGCGGCACCGCCCGGCTTTTTGTGTTGCTCCTGGCAATGGCCGTTCCGCGGTGACTGCGGCGTCGAAGCCTTGGTGGTGATTGGCTTCGCTGCGTCTTCTACGCCAGCTGTTCGTTGCGTCCCGTTTCGTGATTGTGAGAGGTGGAAGGTCTTCTCGGAGATCTTGGTAGTACGTGATTCCGAGATCTTGGTAGTGCGTTCTTGGTTGGAGAGAAGGAGGTATGCGCAAATTATGCGCAAAGGTACGTATGCGCAAATGTACGTAAGCGCAAATGTACGCATGCGCAAAAGATCATAAGCGCAAATGTACGTAAGCGGAAAAGTCCGTAAGCGCAAATGTACATAAAGGCAAAACATTTATACGCTATTTCGGGTTTCGCACGCCCCCACATTGGTTGAGCTGTATTGCCTCGCTACCGTGACACGTGAGATTGTTTGCAGAGGAGGACGAAGGAGACGGAGAAGGACGACGCCAGCTGCGGCCACCGTGCGGACGGGGACCCAGAAGGAGACGCCACCAGCGACCTACCACCTGCCACCAGCCACCTGCCACCTACCACCTGCCACCAGCCACCTGCCACCTGCCATCAGCCACCAGCGACCTACCACCTGCCACCAGCCATCAGCCACCTGCCACCAGCCATCTGCCACCTGCCACCAGCCATCTGCCACCTGCCACCAGCCACTAACACAACTCCAGATACACACTTATACACACATACACACCGGACACGAACTTAACATCGTATCCCCACTCCTCCTTGCACACAAACACTACCTTCCCGCCCATTTAACTCACCTTCAGCACTTTCAAGACCAGCCTCTTCAAGTTCACCTCTACCCTCTGCATCTGCCTCTACGTTCTACATTTTCTTCAGCACTTCAAGATCAATCTCTTCAGGATCAACTCTAGCTTCTACACCTGCCTTCTGCATCTTATACACCGTCAGGAACAACTCTACTCTGTATCTACTTCACAAGGTCAGTCCGGCGGTGCTGCCACTCCCTCCCACCCCAGGCTCCTCCCAAACCCCCACCCAACGTTCCCTCTAGTGCTCTCTGCACGATCTTTATCTGATCTCTCTATCCGTGCTCTCTTCAAGCACAGTTTCTGATTTATTTGTGTTTTCTTCAACTTTATCTGCCCCATTGTTACACCTGTCCGGCTTTCTTCACGCCCTTCCTTACCCTCCGCCAAATTTGTATAGTGTATTGTGTGACACTCACCTACCATCTGCTCTCTGTACCGAACATCACAAAACAACAGAACTCGACCATCATAAACACTAACATGAAAACCACCGAGCCAACACCCACGGGATATTTCTTTATCTGCCGCCGGGGGGACGGGGAGCCAATGGGCACCCTGGACACCTGGCTGGTAGATGGAGAAATCTCCCACTACATAGGGGCGCCTTTACACGCAAAACCTCTATGATCCGGGGCGCTCCTAATGCAAGCGAACAACACAACCGACGCATACTTACTCACCAAAATTAAACCCATAAATGTCATACCAATCACTATCACACCGGCAAACAATATGAACACCAGCCAAGGCACGATCATGGCCCGGGAGCTGGTCGGTATACCGGCGGAAACACTGGTCCGCAAGTTTGGGGACCAGGGCGTCTCCGCCGTGTACCGACCGGCCTCGAGGCCAGGATACACCACAACCCACTTACTCATACTGACTTTCAACACACGCAAACCACCAACCCACATTAAAGCAGGATACTTAAGATACCCAGTCACGCCACGCGCACCCCTCCCGCGGCGTAGTAAGAAATGTCAGCGCTACGGACACACAGCGGGGGGTGCCGTGTACCTCACTACACTTGCGGTACCTGCGCACGAACACACCCCACCGACACCTGCACCAGCGACGAGCTGCGCTGCGCCGCCTGCGAGGGGGGGGGACCACGCGGCCTCGGATGGCTCCTGCCCTCGGTGGATGGCGGAACGGAAGGTGCTCCGCCGGATCCACCTCGAGGGCATGGACCCATACCGGGCCAGGGCGTCGGTCCTGGACCCGCCGGCGCCGTGATCGTCTCGTCGCACAGAGCCGGGCTCACAGAAACAGCCACCACCACCACTCTAAAACGTACACTATCCGGTTCTGACAACACACTCCCAACAGAAACACAACACAAACACCAACACAGAATAACCGCAACCCCAGCACACGCGAACACCACCTAACACTAACACCCGAAAAACAAAACCACCAACACCAGGACCTTCAAGTCACCGTCAACCACACTCAAACCTACCACCCACCACCGCCACCAGAATACCAACCAGCATCCTCAGCATTCCCACAAATCACACACGACTTGGACAAATCACCTACACCACACCCACACACAGATCAGGACACAGACCCGGAGGAGCAGACGGACCGAGAACACAGCACAACTGACTCAGACACCACGACCCCCAAACGCGACACCACCATCTACTCAACCACACAGGCCAGCCAAGAGCACAACCAAAAAAACAACCATAACATAAACGCCCACACACCCGCGCTAACACATACAAACAATGAACATAATACTGCAATGGAATACACACGGTCTCATAGGACACTGGGCAGAATTCAAACACTTCGCACTACAATCAAATCATATAGCACTCTGCATACAAGAAACACACTTCAAACCCAACGACCTGTGTCAATTTAACATCCCTCAATACTCACTACACAGACAAGACACACACAACACACAAAGATCAGGCGGTGTCTGCACATACATTAAGAACACTACACCACACCGCCTGATGCACTTCAACACCACAGCAGATATACTGACAACAGAAATACACCTCCACAACACAGCTTACACACTCATTAACATATACGACCCCCCTCACGGAACACAAAAACCCTTTCGGAACTAGACAAAGCACTTGACCAAATTAACGCCCCAGTAATAATAACCGGAGACTTCAACTCACACCACACACTATGGAACCCAAGCACGATAGCACCTGACAACAGAGCTCACACACTCATCACACTAGCGGACAAACACAACCTCACAATACTCCACACTGGATAATCAATCTACCTAGTCACAATTGGCTCCCCCCCCCCCACAACCCCAGACGTGACCCTCTCATCATCACGTCTAGCCCTTAAACTATCCTGGACCGCCGATTCAGACCCACACTTTAGCGATCACGCACCCATCACCATTATCTTCACCCAAATCCCGACCACTGGCCCCCACACCGATCTCCAGCCTGGCCGGTGAACCCCCCCCAAAAAAAAAAAAAAAAAAAAAAAACCTCCTGGAACCCTTTCTCAGAATCCTTAGCAGTCCAAACAGTCCACAACCCCCAACTATCACCAGAACAATTCGCGGACATACTCATCACCACAGCACATCAACACATACCACAAACAAAACCATGACACCAACACAAGCCTCGCGCGGCTCCCTGGTGGAGTGACGACTGCCACCGGGCGATCCGCTAGAGGAACTGCGCACGCCATAGATATGAAAGACACCGCACAGCAGAAACACTAACAATATACAAACAACTCAGAACACAGTGTAAGACCATCATTAAAAACGCAAAAAAGACATCTTGGAACACATTTAACACCAACTTTAATAGATCTACACCACTCGGCGAAATCTGAACGCTTCTGGAAACATTCCAACACCGACAAAGACCCCCAATCAAAGCCATCACACTTAGACACAACAATAACAACACAACAGATCCACAAACAACAGCAAACCTATTCGCAGACCACTACCATCTCAGATCATCTACACTCCCACGAACCCCCACCCACCTCCAATCAGA
The DNA here is from genome assembly GCA_034440575.1 of Imbricaverruca yamaguchii. Classification (NCBI taxonomy): domain Eukaryota; kingdom Metazoa; phylum Arthropoda; class Thecostraca; family Neoverrucidae; genus Imbricaverruca; species Imbricaverruca yamaguchii. The sequence continues at coordinate 41,238 of JAOTOL010001649.1, read as the reverse complement.
CACTCACGCACACACCTTCACAACACTAGATTTACACTTACAGAACTACAATTAGCAATCGCACAGACAGGTAACACATATGAAGGACTGGACAACATTCACTATTTTTTCTTCAAACGCCTACCAACGTCAGCACTGAACACACTACTCGACACTTGAACACCGCATGGACCATACATGCATATCCACAATCCTGGTTACACGCTTATCTCATACCCATACCTAAGCCAAAGACGGATTCAACTCTTTGCACTTCATCTTGCCCTATTGCCCTCACTAGCTGCTTCCACAAACTATTCGAACGTCTTGTCAAAAAAAACACCTCCTCTATACCATTCAAACACAAAACTTAATCTCTCATATTCAATCAGACTTCCTTCCACATCGATCATGTCTAGACAACCTCACTTACCTCATCACAAACATCCAGGAAGCGGCGTCCAGGAAACATTCCACAGTCGCCGACTTCCTGGATCTAAAACAAGCCTATGACACCATCAACGTAACAGCACTACTACAACACCTACACAACATAGACATACAAGGCAGAGTGATGTACTACTTACATTTCTATCTACTCAACAGATATGTTCAAGTCAAAATTGTGCCCCACACATCAGACTCCAAATTCCCCACCCCCGGTTTAATGCAAGGCTCAGTTCTAAGTCCCCTGCCCTTCATTTTAGCTCTACATTCAGCCATCACCGACAATTTTGGACCAAAATTGCAATCTCCGCCGACAACATAGTATTATGGACATCAACAGAAGCACCAGCACACGCACTAACAGTACTACAACACGCATTAGCAGAACTCCACAACAAACTTGCCACACTAAACCTTCATATAGCACTACTGAAATCCAAATGCATGATTTTCGGCTACAACAGAGACACAAACCTACAACCCCTAAAAATAAACAACTTACCCATCCTCTTTGTCACCACAACAAAACTTTTAGGTATCACACTAGACCAACGACTAACTTTTCGGCCACACCTCCTAAACATACAAAAACGCGCCTCAAAAAGAATCAACATACTACGAGCAGTTTCGGGCACGCAATGGGGATCGGACCAAAACACCTAACCTAACCTAACCTAACCTAACCTAACCTAACCTAACCTAACCTAACCTAACCTAACCTAACCTAACCTAACCTAACCTAACCTAACCTAACCTAACCTAACCTAACCTAACCTAACCTAGGTTAATTCTTTACAAATTACTCTTTGCACCTAACTCTTTACAAATCACTCATTCGGCCAATTATAGAATATGGATCCCCACTTTCGAAAACGCAGCTAAATCAAGCCTCAAAATTATAGATTCTATTCAACGAAAATGCCTACAAATGGTCACAGGAGTTTACACAACCTCACCATCTCACGCTCTTCACATATACAACCACATCCCAGAACTACAGCACAGACGAACAGAAACACTACTTAGATACCACTACAAGACACAACTCACGAAACAACACCCATGCACACAGGCACTAAAACTCCGCACAGCAGCACGCAGACACCAACACATGAATTCAACACGACTAAAGACCACAATAGACTGCCGCATACACAGACACGCCAACACACTAGATTTAACACTCCCAACGACAACACCACTCCCACAACCCATCGCATGGTGGAAACAGCCGACACCCAACACACACTTCCTCATTGACAAACCGAAAAACACATACACACAAGCAGAAATACAGCAACTATTCCTACAATTCACAGCACAGTACGCCAACTACAACATCATATATACAGACGGCTCCACATCACATGCACAGCAGACGGGCACAGCGTCGGTGCTGTACCCCAACGCAGCACCGCCGCGGGTCATCCTACATGCCCGTCTGCACAACACAACATCCACATACACGACATAATTATTCGCAATCTTCTCGGCATACTGTACCATCTACAACACCAAAATTGAACACGACATCGTAGCCACGGACGCAACATCAGCACTACAGAGCATAACACCCCACACCAAATACAAACACCCCCTCATACCCAAAATGCTACGCATCCACAAACGACTCACTATATCACAACGGCCAATACTTCTCTGGATCCCCAGTCACACAAACATACACGGAAATGAACACGCAGACACAGAAGCAAACATAGCCACAACACTACAATAAATCACACAATGTCCCTACTCACAATCTGATTACTACCCCTCAATACGACAGGCCATCAACAAACACATACAACAAACATGGGATACAGTAACGACACAGCTACACGAAATACACCCCAAACACGAATACGAACACTCCATCAACCAAAACACCAGATTCAGAGAACGGACACTAACACGACTACGCATAGGACACACAGCACTCACATACGCATGCTTCTTACGCAATGAACAACGACCACAATGCACTACCTGCCGTCACACACAGTCAAACACATGCTCATATACTGCACCAAATACAACAACCAAAGACAACATATCACAAACTACTGCACCACACACAACATCCCACTGAACCTCAGCACGCTCCTCAACGACGAACATCCAGCATTACACGAGCATCTCTTCCACTTTCTCAAGACTACATGCGTTATGGAACAATTGTGAAAAAAGAGAAAAATAGAAAAGATATGTTAAAAAGTGAAAGCAGCTGAGAAGAAATTGATTGGACTGACGACTTGGTGCCGCTCGGAATTATTGTGACTCTAACAACAGTGACGTCTACCTCCTATCGTCTATCTTCAGCTCTACCAGTATTCCATCTTCAGCTCTACCGGTCTTCCATTTTCAGCTCTACCATGCATACAGACATCATCAGGTTTCTGCTAACCATCGCCCTGGTCCAAATGTTCAACGCCATCACGTCCCCCGGTCAGCAACGCGCACGCAGCCGCCCCGTACGCGACGCCATCAACTACGCGACCTTGACTCCCGCCAGTCACCACCCTCGCATCTGCAGAACGAGAAACCAGACCGTCGGCGTTACCATGACAACGCCAAAGAAAACACGACGGGGCACGCGCGGCGCCAGGGGTGGCAGACGACGGGGATCACGGGGCGGAACGAGCCAAGCGACGGTTCAGGAGCGCAAAGGGAAGCTGCACCTGGGACTCATAAATGCCCAATCTATGAAACCTAAGCTACTTGAGCTACAACACGGCTTTCTTTCTTACTCTCTAGACCTAGCTGTGGTGACAGACCTGGCTGCGACCTAGCACCCCCACGCGTCTCATTAACTTCCCTGGTTACCAGTTAAAACGTGCGGACCGGCCTGACTCTAGTGGCTACGGTGGGGTGGCGATTATCGCGAAGTCAGCGCTTACTATTACCGTTTTGAAAATTTCTACGCTTCCAAACTCGAGCTCCAAATTAGAATCACTCTGGACCAAAGTCAAAGGTAAAAGCGGAAGGTATTTCATTCTGGCGGCAATCTATCGACCTCCTCGTAACAGTCTACCTGCCTTAAATGTTCACTTCGCTGAGCTCGAAAGACAGGTTCAATTGGCGACACTGAACTTTACCGGCACTTTCTACCTCGCAGGTGATCTAAATTGCAATCTTCTCGACACGGCAAATTGCCCCAGCAAAACACACCTGCTTGAGTTCGTCAGAAACTATTCACTTACCGTGATAGTGAAGCGCCCTACATTCTTCACAGGCTCTTTATTGGATGTCATCATAACAAATTCACCCACCTCTGTCGACAGACCCAAAGTGAGTTTCTGCCACTACAGTCCCCACAAATTTATCACATGTTCAATTAAAGTAAACAGGCCTGCCTCAGTTAACACCGTGATCAAATCACGTTCTTTCGGACGAGTGGACACCTCCGAACTGACCCTTGACCTTGGTGAGATCGACTGGGTCCAGGTCATTGGTCGCATCTCAGTAACCGATAAATGGGACACACTGCTGAGATTGCTGACACCTATCCTCGACGAGCACCTGCCACTCAGAAACATCAAAATTCGGAACCGAACAGCACCACATGTTAGCGAAGCTACCAAACATCTCATGCATCGGCGAAATGTAGCCTTGCGCTTACAAGATAGAAACACTTACAAAATACTTAACCGACAAGTTCGATCAGCTATTAGAGCTGACTGTAGGGAAGAGATTAGCGGAAAGATAGCTCAAAAAGGCCCATCAGCTGCGTGGCGTGCTATCAAGCCTATTATCGATACAAAAAAAAGGATCTCGCAGAGTACAACCTCAGGTTCTACCTGAGCAGCTAAATCATTATTTTGTTAGTGTCGGACCAAAAATATCAGCAGAAGTCAAACTCCAGGCAAACATGCCTGAACACACATCTCCCAGTTGTCGGCTATCGCGCGTCTCTACCAGCTCCTATAAAGTATCACCCATATCTCTTGAACAGCTAGCCAATATCGTCATAAACATGAGAAGCACAAGTGCGTGCGGACCCGACGGGATCTGTATTAAGGTCATCAAATTTCTGTTCTTTTTTATCGGCGAAGTGCTGCTTGACATTATAAACACATGCCTGACTACAGCTGATATACCATCCACTTGGAAACAGTCAATAGTAACTCACATTCACAAATCAGGAGATCCTTCGGATCCCTCTAATTTTAGACCCATCTCACTGGTTCCGGTTATCGCCAAGATCACTGAGAGAGTAGTGCAGAAACAACTCTATCACTACCTAAACTCAAACCACCTACTGGCCCAAGCTCAGCACGGCTTCAGACCACGCCACTCTACGGAAACCGCCCTTATCTCAGTCACGGACGAAATACTAGCAGCAATGGACCGTTCGGAAGTAGCTCTCCTTTGCATTCTGGATCTCAGTAAATGTTTCGATGAAATAGACCACACCAAACTGCTCACTAAACTTCAACTCCATGGAATCGATACCGACTGGTTTAAAGCATATCTGGGAGGTCACACGCAGGCTGTTAAGATCTCAGATCAACACGGAAACAGGCATCTCTCCTCCTTTCTCCCAAACAACATAGGTGTCTTTCAAGGCTCATCATTAGGTCCACTTCTCTATTGCATCTTTTCGAACGACCTCAGTCTGCACGTCCCGGTAGCACATGTCACCCAGTTCGCAGACGACACACAGGTCCTCATCTCCGGTCGGAAATCTGATCTCCAAAATTTGATAAGTCAGATGGAGACATGCCTGAGCCAACTCTACGACTACTTCCTGGATAACGGCTTGAAGGTGAACCCGACCAAAACTCAGCTTCTTACTCTCGGATCGCGTCAAAATCTGCGCAATATTACCCCGATACGAGTGTGCTTTAGGGACGCCGTGATAGATGAGAAACATTCGTGTAAGAACCTTGGGGTAACATTTGATCGCCACATGTCTTGGGATTCCCATGTAGCTGTTGTTGTCCGGAAGTGTACTGGGTTCCTTCTGGCCCTGAACCATCTGCGTCACCATTTGCCGACCAGCACCCTCTTCACTATAATCAATAGCCTAGTTATGTCCAATATCCGATACTGCATATCTGTTTACGGGAACGGGTCGTCAGCAAATATCCACAGACTAGACAAGATCATTAACTTCGCCACTAGAGTCGTGTCAGGTCTCCGAAAATTTGAGCATATTGCTGATGTCCGAAACGAGTTGGGTCTCCTCACTGCAGCTGATCTGTACCTATTTCACAGTCTCACTTTGCTCCATAAGATCATTCTGACGGGTGAGCCTACGCACATTGCCGGTGAAATCACTTCAAACTCTACCCTGCGAAGCCGTCACACACGTGCAGACGACCATCTGCGCCTGCCAGCCATACACAGAGAGGCTGGCCGCAGGAGATTTCTCTACTCGTCTGTCTTCCACTACAACAAACTTCCTACTGAAACTAAAACATCGAGGCTGTCTAACTTCAAGAAACATGCACTAGCGTATCTCCACGAACAACACTAGTCCCACAAAAAAAACTTACAACATGGATATGTGTGCACTACGAAGTCACCTTTAGGCCATCGCTTTCCTATCACTTATACAAGCCACTCGTGTATAGCTCGTGTTGCAAGTACGGTGTATGCAGTGCGGAAAGTGATATGGATATTGTATTATGTTGGCGTACGAATGTTTGTTGCGCATCTGCTCCCACTATTGACCACACATCTATCCTTTCTTTGTAAATATCTGTGAGTTCATCCCAGACTGTCCGTAACAGCCACTGCACGTGGAGGACATGTATTGTTAAATAAATAAATAAATAAATAAAGAGAAAATGAACAAAAACCAGGAAAACGGAAAAAGTAAAAGATATGTTACAAAAAAAAAACAGACATGTCCTTGCAATGTTCCCATATGGCGAAGACCCGACCCCCCCCACTACACCCCATAACCCAATGTGGCACTGACCGGACTAACCTCCTCTCTCGACTTCATCATCTCCGGTTCTTAAACAACTCTACTGCACCAGCTCTACATATTCAATCGATCCGGACTACGTGAAATATACTCTTCAAGACCATCTGAACCCTACTTCACCACTGCCCGACGACTCTACTAAGCCTCCACCTCGGATACATCATCCTACCCTACGCTACTCACTCCCTTACACATCTTCTCTTCAACTGGAACCAGCCGATATCACCACACGGTGGCAGGCTGGCAAAACTCACTCACTCACACACACACACACACACACACAATAAGGGCAAAAGTACGAGTACGTAATCGCAAATGTGCGTAAGCGCAACAGTACCTAAACGTAAAAGAATGCAGGAGCAAATGTACGTGTCAGCCAATGCAGGTACAGTTAGGCGTACGTGCCTTTGCGTTTAAGCACATTTGGTTAGGTACATATGCCCTACGTACGTTTGCTTTTACGTACATTTCTGTTTACATACATTTGCGCATACGTACAATTGCGCATATGTACACAGTTCCTTCTTCCTGGCTTCCTACAGACCAAGGAAGCCAGGAAGAAGGCACTAAGAATGCATCGAGCAATAAATAGGAATGTATCATACAGAAGTGAGGAAGTCATCAGGAAGCTTTATTGTGCATATGTTAGGCCGTATTTGGAATACTGCATCCAAGCTTGGTCTCCTAGCTATGAAAAAGATTGTTCGCCTTTAGAGAGAGAGAGAGAGAGAGAGAGAGAGAGAGAGAGAGAGAGAGAGAGAGAGAGAGAGAGAGAGAGAGAGAGAGAGAGAGAGAGAGAGAGAGAGAGAGAGAGAGAGAGAGAGAGAGAGAGAGAGAGAGAGAGAGAGAGAGAGAAAGAGAGAGAGAGAGAGAGAGAGAGAGAAAGAGAGAGAGAGAGAGAGATTACAAAGGAGGGCTACAAAAATGGCTAATGGCATAAGCAACTTAGCATATGAAGAAAGATTGAAGAAATTGAATATGTTTTCACTTAGATATAGAAGGCTGAGAGAATGAGAGAAGATCTCATCGGGGTCTTTAAATTTGTCCATGGTCTGGAGAAGGGATATCTTGGAGAAATGTTTGAATTTAACAGAAATGATGCAATTAGAAGTCATCAATTCAAAATTAAAGTTAACCACAGCAGGACAAGGTTAAGACAGATGGAGCTTTCTTCACAAACAGGGTAGCAGAACACTGGAACCAGCTGCCAGAAACCATTGTCAGTAGGAGCACTTTGAACATCTCCAAAACAGCATAGACTATCATTATAAGAATAGAGGGCTTGCTTTTCAGTATTCCAGGGAGGGCTGATCGACGGTTTCGGTGAGTAACTGGTTGAGTGTACAGAGTGCAGCCAAGAAGGACCTTGTGGCTCATAGTTGCACTAATCTTTTATGTCTTTATGTCTTCATGCCATACGTACATGCGCGCATACGTACATTTGTCCTTACGTATATTTGGGTTACGTACATTTGCCCTTACGTACATATGCGCTTACATACATTGCGCTTACATACGTTTGTGCTTACGTGCATTTGCGCTTACGTACATTTGCCATACGTACATTTGCGTTTACGTACATTAGCCATGCGCACATCTGCGTTTACGTACAATTGTCATCTGCCATGAAGAGTATATTTGACGTAGTCCGAGAGGCAGTACATCTGCGCTTACGTACATTTGCTTACGTACATCTTCCATACGTACATTTGCTTTACGTACATTAAAAAACACAAAAAATAAACACCCCCTCCGTAATCCTTGATTACGTCAGACTATTAAAAACCTGTTTTGTTTACATGTAACAAGTGCGGGAGTTTCGGTGACATTGAACCGTGAGAGGCAAGCAGTTGGGTGCAAGATAGCTAGAGACAACAGGCACTCCGAAGTCCGCAGTTCTAGTATGGTTTAATCTAGAGAAATCCTTCGTCAGGTGACGTTATATACCAGAAGCGCTTTTTTATTCCAGAATACTGCGGATTTATATTCTGGTTTTGAACTATACTAATAAATCTATTAAATATGGTACTTTCATTTTAACGCTATTATGGCGCTTTTCCCACGATTAGCTTCCCCACCGTTTGTAAAGCATATTTATAATTAATTAAAGCTTGAAGCTTCTATCTTCTTTTGCTAGCATTCCGGTGGCTTTGAACCGAAAGGCACTATCCCCAGAATTAACTTATCCATGGCGTGGTTAATATTGAGAACACCTCAACACCTCAAACAATTTATGGGAATTATGGTCCTATTCCTAAAATGTCAACTTGGTCAAAATGCCTTTGATGCAATCTGGTGATTAATATTAGCATGTGCATTGGTCCCCCTACAAATTATCATATTGTTCCTGTGTGCTATATGGAATCATGCCATACTGTGCCCTTCACCAAATTCTGCAAAATTTCGTAACTGCCCATTGCATCATGGCTGGGCAGTAGTGGTCATAGGGTAAGGGGGTTTCGAAACACTTCATGCATGCAACAAATGGCTCTACTGTTGCTGTTGTATAACCAAACCAGTAATTATACTGTGCACTTTTTTTAATGAACAAAGCATCTATTTTCACATGGTTGTGAAAGATTATCTAACCACTCGCATACAGCAACTTTAAAACATATAATTGTTCTGAAGTGTTGTGTCATATTCTGAACGGGAATGTGGTTGTGCAGGATTACTTCACTGTAGCCATTGTGGTACCAATTATTAGTAGCCACTAAGCATACTGGTGCAATTGTTAAAAAAATATCAGCGGTCACTTCCCTGTAGTTTTCTTGAGCTGACTGCTCTCAAAAGCCTGACAATGTCACCACAGTAGGGGAAGAGTGGAAGAGTGCAGGTATCTGAACACTTTCCGTTACCCGACCACCTACCTTTGGATGCCTCCCGCATCGTGTTGAGCGCACAAATAAGAAAAAGATGGTGATATTCATGATGTACCTGTCTCTACCATCAAATGAAATGATGGACCTGTCTCTACCAAAATATGAAGGTCAAATTGCACAGATATAACATTTTTTTTTGTGCCTGGAACCGGTGAAATTCACAGGTGTCATTTTAGGCTTCCAAGAGCTTAAGGCTTACAAGCAATTTCTTCCCAGTATCCTTTAAAAAAAAAAACACTTTTCCATAAACTGTGTGGAATGAAGAACAAGGCTGGCTACTTGGGTATAGTGAAAGATGGAAAGAAGACAGGATAGGCAGTCACGCATGAGAAGCCAAAGCCAGGTTTGATTATAAAATTGAATACATATGTTTATATGTGGCTGTATATGGCTATTATATGGCTGTGTCGTTATTTATGTGTGCCTTTTTCATCATGATATTCCAGCATAATAATGACCTCCAATTTCTACGTGGGGTAATGATGACAGATTCAGCCTAGGATCCAAAATGTATATTTCCATTAACTGAGTTCCCATGTCACTAGGTGAATTAATCTACAGTGCACAATTGATGCAATGGTGTAATTAAGGTAAAATGGATCTACCATTTCCTTGGTGAATCACGTTCAACATCCAGCATACAACATCAGTAGGTTTTAGATGACCGAACACGAGTATGTTTTAGGAGGTCCAACATCAGTTGGTTAGGTTACATTCAGTTAGGATCTTTTTTTTAATTTGACACCAGTATTCTTCGTTAGCCACAAAAAAAAAATTCCCCACACTTACCGTATTGTTATGTGGTGGGGGATAGCATGTACTGTCATTATGAAAATAAGTGTTTTTCTAGTGTTTGGAAAAAAATATTTGAACGATATTACTATTATTATCTTGGTGAAGTTACTTTTTTCTAGATATCAGCACATGAACTTGAACTGTGACCTGAATATTGACCCAGTGATCTGGATGTTGACATGAGCGAAAAAAAATGACTTAAACACTTCCGATAGAGCCTGTCACCAGCTATCCAACACAGTTTTCCGTTTGTCGCTAGTTAGCATAGTTCTATAGATCTTAGGGGGCAGACATCTGCCCCCCGAACATGCGAAGTTGGCGCGTACCGCCAGACGTGCGCGTGTTAAGTACTTTGCGAGGATCCGGACATTTATTCGTCTCATTTATTCACATTTAGATCAGTGTTTGAATTCTTCATTGTTTGGACGTATCACATATCACATATCAACCTGCCGTTGATCACATATCGGGACTTTTTACACGAAAATTACACGTGACTAGACGTACGTGTTGCAGTTCCACAGAGTGTATGTCAAACTCAAGAACTGATATGTGCCTGTGTTTGTGAAGTCGGTAGAGGGTAGCCTGTAGGTTTACGCGTACTCATCGTCCCATTCCTGTGCTCGTGATTAGTTTGTGTATATATGTATGTCGAGTTGTTCTCAGCCACAGATGTCACGATGAGGATGTTCCATCTATTCTTGCCATTTCGTCAGAATTTATGAGGTGCCAGATATGTACGCACTGTCATGTTGGGCATTGTAATGTATTGACGCAATGCAATCTCATTAAGTTACGTGGCTTATGTGAACCTGCTACCGATAACCTCCTATGTTATGCGTTTGGTGGAGCCGAGGTAGTTCAGTCGGTAGGGTGTTGGACTCTTCACCGCAAGATCATGGGTTCGAGTCCCGCAACCAGCGGAATTACCGAGTCCACCCGCGACCAGTTAGCGTGAGAAGTTGGCGACGCTATGTAACCTAGCAGTTAATTGCGTCATAAAATAACCCAAGATTTGTTTCTGCTTCATGTGTTTACTTCCACCAATATATGCCTTCCATTATGCTTCTTCGATATATGGTTGTGTTAGTACGCACTCTGTTGGGCGCCGAAATATATATATATATATATATATATATATATATATATATATATAAATATATATATATATATTCATGTGCGCAAAAGGACGAACGCAGTCGGTGCGCCTAAAATACAAATTCACCTACACCACAGAGTGCACAACCGAGAAACAATCGGCAGTAGGTGAGAGGGCCTTCCTCAATGTTGGCTGTCTCGTCTTCCCCAGCTTTATGCTCCTCGTATTAAAGTCTGATTGATAAACAACTTGCGCTACCGTATTTATTGCATGCTGTAGTGCAAAATGCGTTATGTTTCAAGTTACACCACGCAAATAAATTTTTTTTCCAATTGTCCCCCATATCAGATGCAGCAGCAGCCTATCTCCTTTGGCTGTATGCACCTTCATTGGATCTTTCAATGTGTGGCATTCCTTGGTGAGCTGCCCATAGATCAAGGCAGCTAACACAAGGGTGCCCACGGGATACAAAAAACAATGCAAACTGATGTGTTTAGCTAAATACAATTTGCATCCCATCTGTTTTTCTTCTTCTTTTCATTTTGCAGATAGACCACCACCAATTAGTAGAAATCAGTTGGACTCTGGTTGGCGTTCGGTGCGGACGTGTTATCGGACCGTGGCAAAAGTGACGTGCGTTTAGCCAGGAGTTAGCACTGTTTTGTTTATATTAGTTTATTTTGTAGAAGTTTAAAACTTAAGCTTTGCAGACTATCATTGCTACTTTGTACTAGATCTGAGCAACTCAACTTCACTTGGGGACCAGAAATTAGGGGTGCCATGGAGGATATAAGTAGACTGGTAAGGGAAGCTATGATGAAATTTGAAAGAGAGATTAGGAGTGAGATGGATGATGTAAAAGTTGATAACCAAAAGCTCAAGGGTGAGTTGAAACTACTACAGGAGGAAAACGCAAAACTTAAAAAAGAATTGATGGATACAAACTCTCATTTGGATGATCTTGAGCAGTATGCCAGGAGGGACTCGCTGATTCTTGGAGGGGGAGGATTCCCAACTGTCCCCCAAGACACATTTAAAGACCCTGAAAAAAAAAACAAGAGAAATCACCAAAAAAAAAGAATTAAGGAGAAGCTTGGTGTAGACCTGAAAGGAGCCATTTCTGCATGCCATCGCTTGAGGCAAAACAGAAGAGTGATCATTATGTTCCAGGATCTGGATGACAGAAATGCAGTCTATGATGCAAAATTTAGTCAGAAAGGAACTGAGATCTAAAATTATTGTCCATGAAAATCTGACAGCTAAACGTGCTAGGCAGATTCAAGTTTTAGGCAATCTCTGGGAAGCAAATTTGATAGCAAATTACCACACAAAAAATGGGAACATCTTGGTTAGGAAAAGCAAAGAACAAAAATATACACAAATTCACCCCAACATGACCAAGGATGAAATAATACAGGCCACTCAAAATGCACCTATGAAGCAACACTCGGTCCACCAACAATCCAGTCAGTCTGATGGCATTCCACCAGGCCATAAAGTTCGGAAGGTAAATCTGGATGAATTTGTAATCAGAACTACTAGGAGTGGAGCAGCCAAAGGAGCTAGGGGTCGAGGAAGGGATACAAACAGTGATCAGTGATAAAGAAGCATATGCTTTCTCCATGAAATGGAACATAAAATTGGTAGATGGACTTACGAGAGTGTGTAATAACTTTGTCATCAACATACCCATGAATTGGATGGCACGTTCTGACCTGAAGAATGACATGCTGACATGCTGATTATTGAGTCACAGCAGCTTTTGTGGAAGAAGTTTAGACTCACAAGCAATGAATTATTCCAAAGACACCCCTGGCCATACTCCCATTCATACTGCCATTGTGCTATTGGTATGATGTGGGTTTATGGGAGTGAATGTGTGTGTGCTTGAAGTATGAAACCTGAATTGGTTTGATTCCATAAAGCTTTTTAAACCTGCGGTATCGGGGGTGCCAGTGCAATACTCCTGAGCACATTGTCAAATTATGGAGGACCAAACATCTGAGAGATGAAGGTCGAACAAACAGCAAATGCTTAGTGGCGCCCACTGGGCAAGCATAGCCACATATAGGTACATATTGTACCTGCCTGCCAAAGCTGGCTGTTTCCAATCTGAGCATGCTTGTATTGGAGTTATGGATGTGCCATCTGTATTCTGTATTTTATTGAGGTATTATTTGTATGCTTGTTTTCCTATTGGGAAGTTGTATGCACACATCTTTGGTCCAAGCATACAAAATTGAACCATTCCGGAGTATGATATGTGTAAATATTTCTGATCATTTGTATGTGACTCACCTTACCCCTTTCACCTGGTTGCACCTAAATTTAGCTATGATATCTTCAGTGGTATCAATAGATCAGCTGATATTAAATGAATCTAAATTAATGATGCCTTTGACTTGTTTTCTAAATGCCCACTAGGCATCTCTTCTGTTTTTTTCATTATCTTGGTGCCTGCATGAATGCCCGGTTGCCATGTGCTATGCAGGGTTTATAGGCCACTACCCACCATGGAACTACTCGATAACCATGAATGGTCGTGAGTACACATGTTTGTTTACCGGGTAGGAGGCGGCCATGATTTTTGGTAGTGAGCTTAGATACTGTGTAGCAATTACATCGACAATACAAGTTTTATAAACCATGCATGGTATTACGTGGTAATTTTCCATTCCGCGAACAATTCTGCTGCTATTAAAATTGCTTGCGAGCTGGTCTGGCATTGGAATTGCTGTTGCCACTGTATTATTGCATGCATGACAGAAGTTTGATCCACATTGTGTCCGTGACGCAGCCAATTCATTTCGACTGAGAATGACGAATAACGGGGTGTGAACATGGGCAAAGCCACGGTGGGGGAGGAATAGGGATGCTTCCCCAACCCTGCCAAGCTCCGCGTTAAGCCTCTGGCAATGCATGATAATCGAACCGAAATCCTCGCACGTATATCTAAGATCCATCTTAGCGCTTACTGGTTCCACCGAGTTGTTGCGGAATCTAAATCGGTCCTTCATGGTTCGGAAAGCGTTATTTTTCATTTCGCGCCAGCACTCCACAAAGTATTAGCACGCCGAAATATTTTAGCCAACGTCTGCTCCTGTCAAAGCAATGCTTGTCAGTCCTGGTGACGTGTGTTCGCCGTGTATCGTGAAAGGCGTGGAGCCGAGCTTAGAATTGGCATCGCTCTGACTCCAGCGCAGGTCAAGTCATTTGACTCTTCGGCAGCATGCGCAATTGTTGGTTTTGCCACCTTGATAATGACGTACTGTGATTGAATGTACACCCCGAAGAGTAGGGACTAATGTTGGTCGGTGAGTTCTGGTGGGAGAGGGAAGGGCAGCCGTTAGTTTTTAGCTCAATATTTGCGACGCACTGCCGTAGGGCCAAGATGATTAAATTCATGGGGGACCTGTCCCCTATCCCACCCCCGATGGCCCACCGCCCATGCCAGGAAGGGACTGGGGGCCTGGACACTGCCATGAGCGGTGGTTACGTACTTCCTATGCCTGACTGAATAGAAACAGTGCCTAACCTTCAATTTAAGGTGGCCAAACCCCAGCCTTACAGAATATCTACGTACTTACCTTCTCTTTATGCAAAGGACCTTCCCACGTGAACAATGTCTTAACCCACTGTCGCTTATTAGAAGGAATTCCCACGACGCGCACAAGAAGCTGCCGGCCTCCAAGCTGCCGGCCTTGAACCGGCTACTTCTCAGTCTGGAAACTTATGCACCACAAACCACGCTACCGGGGGGGGGTTTTTTTTAGGCGTGCCGGACCAGAAAGGTCATTTGCGCCGCCTTTAAAGGAACACGTTGCATATCTGTCTATGAAAGCGAGTGTTACGATCAAGATGCTGGCAAGTGGACATTTACGTTAAGGGAATTTACCGTTATACTTTGTGCGAAGTTTTTTGGGTGCTGAAGGCGGGAGCTGGGTTGGGGACGTCTCCCTGATGTCTAACTGATTTTAATGTTACTTTGCTCCTCCACATAATAATTTGCGGTTTGTGTGGGGCTGGGGTGTTTTGAGTGTCGAGTTGATTTTGCCCGGGTGCCGGCTTTAGCCTACTCCTATCGAAGAGCACCGAGGGATTTTTACCGTGCGGACAAGGAGGCAATTGTCCACACCGCCTCTCACGCCGGCTGCCGCGTGTTAGTTGTTAGTAGTTTGTTAGTTTATGCATGCCATGCAGGGTTGTCAGTTGGGTTAGTACGGCGTTTCATAATTTGGCTCCTCTAATTCCGACGGCTCCTCTGGGTAGTCGTTTTACGTTAAGCTAATCTATTTGTTTGTTTGTAAGTTTCGTTGTTTTCCTAAAGCAAGTCGGCTCATCTACCTCCGACGGCAACGCTAGGTAGCCAATTATTCCTAACTGGGAAGCAAATCGTCTCATGTACGTCCGACGCCATGTGGCTATTTACGTGTTTCCTACCAGTGTTAAGCGGTCATGTATTGAAAGTTGATGTGAACTTTGATGGTGCCTAGAGAGCTCCTGCTAGTTCTGTGGCATACAGATATTCAAATAGCAATTGAATGAGTTCTGCGTGTTTGTCACCGAGAAGCGATGGAAGCGATAGGGTGATGCCCTCTCTCTGGCAGAAGGCCTTAAGTGGTTGTCTCTGAGAGCTAAAGCTACTGCAGTCTAGCAGGATGTGGCCTATGCTTAACGTGGTGTTGCAGGTGTCGCAGTGAGGTGTTGTGTGTTGGTCATCCTCTAATCGAGGCTGTGTTAGTTTTGTGCGACCGGTTCTAAGTCTAGTGAGGATGACCTCTTTCTGTCGGTGAGACTGATTTGATGTGTTCCATATGCCTATGGTTGGTTTTATTGCGTGGGCGTGGTTGGATTCGTGTTGTGTTGAGTTGTGTTGTGTCCATGTGTACTGTTGGTGTTGGCGAATGCGATGTTGTAGGAGTGCTTTGCAATCGTCTACCGAATATTCCACGCTGGGGTGGGTGTTCGATGCTAAGGCTTGCTTTGCGAGCCGGTCTGCTTCTTCGTTACCTGTCATCGGCGAACTTCTGAAAGAGGTCTAGAATCTCCGCCGATGTGATAGTGGCTTTCTTCTCCGAGAGCAAGTACTCGACCTTTGGTTGACTGAAAGTCCAGAAGGGCCTATTGGGCGGTCGAGCTGCAGTGGATGGCATTGTGAGGTTAAGATCTGAGAGAGCCGTGGCAATTTGAATGCTATATGGTGGAAGTTTGCGCGCAAATCGGCTCTTGTCGTATCTGCCAGGCATGAAGCAGCGCTGTGCCGGATGATTTGGAATGGATTTGATTTTGCTGCGGCAACGGCACAGGTGTTGTGTCCTCCTGTGGTGGAGTGATGGTGTGTTTGAGTCTACTAGAAGACTAGCTATCGGTGTAGCGCTAAGGGCGCTTGTGGCTGCTGTGATGCAGCTGTTTTGGATGACTTCTAATTTTTTACTCTGACTTTCTGAAATTGTGGAAAAAATGATGCTGTTGTATTCTGTGATTGGTGGTACGATTGATGTGTACAGTCGCAGAAGTGTTTTCCTGTCTCCGCCCCAGTCTGTGCCTGCAAGTGCACGTATTATGTTGACGCGCTTCGCGCTTCGCTTCGTGATGTCGGTGATATGGGTGTTGAAACTGAGTTTTTCGTCTAAATGCACCCCTAGGAATTTGAAACTTTTCACCTGCTCGATGGCTTTGCCATCGATTTTAAGTAACGTTTTCGGTGTGGGACGGAGACGACTGTATGTGACAGTGGCCGATTTTTCTGCGGACAGGGTGAAGCCCCAAGTTGTGCACCACTTTGCAATGTGGTCTAGTCCTGCCTGAATGTTTTTTTTTCAGCTTTAAGGAAGCATTGTGATGTTGTCCAGATTGCTATGTCGTCCGCGAAAAGTGAGTAGTGAAGTGAAGTGTCCCCGTGGTCGGCAAGTATGTCGTTGATCATGATGATGAAGAGGCTCGGCGAAAGCACGCTCCCCTGAGCCAGGCCCTGCTCCTGAGTTGTGGTGTTTGATGTGACATTGCCGCATCGGACCCTAAGAGTCCTATCCCTGAGTAAGCTGAGGATGAAGTGCCCCATGTATCCGCGTAGGCCTATCTTATGGGGTTTGTGTGTCAGCGCTGACTTGTGTACTCGGTCGAAGGCGGCAGTGATGTCTAGGTAGGCAGCTATTGTTGTGCGTTTGATGTATAGACCACTTTTGCTGTCATGCACTAACCTAATGAGATTGTCTGTAGTTTATTTTTGCCGTTTGAAGTCGCATTGAAATTCGTCGAGCAGGTCGTTGTGTTCCAGAAATTGCCTCAATCGTGTGTTGACCATGCGTTCGACGAGCTTGCTAGCACAGCTAGTAAGTGAGATGGGTCTATAGCCTTTTGGGGTGGAGTGATCTTTGTGCGGCTTTGGTAATGGTATGGCTACGCTCTCCCGCCAGGATGCGGGAAACGTGTCGGTTTGGTACGGTTCATTTATGGCCGTTAGTAGATACGTTAGGGAGTTTTTGCTAAGACGTTTAAGAAACTGGTAATGAATGTCGTCCGGCCCAACCGACGTGTTTCCACACTTGCTGAGAGCAAGTTCTAATTCGTGCATAGTGAATTGGGATTGTAGATTTCTCAGAGCTAAAATTTGCTTTGGAGGCAAGGGCGTCTAGGACGCTTACTATAGTCGTGTCATGGTTGGTGTTGCCGGATACGCTGGCGTTGTGCTGTTTAAAGTGGTCTACGACTTGTTGTGGGTCAGTGATGTGCTGTCCATTCACCGTCAGCTGGGGGAAAGGGCCTGGTGGTGGGCGTTTCAGGTTGAAGCGCTTCATCACGTCCCAGATTCTGCCAGTAGGTGTGAACCTATTGAATTGCGAGGCAAAAGACTGCCAAGAGTTTTGGCGTGCTGTTCGAATTGTGTACCGGCAGTGTTTTTTAGATTGCCTGTATGCTGATAGGTGTGCTTTGCACACGCATCTTTTGAATTGTTTGTGGGCACGGCGGCGTGTGGCGATTGCCCTTTGACAGTCTGGGGTCCACCATGGCGTAGATGCCTTTTTCCTAGGTTTATTACTTTTTGGGACTGAATCTTGTGCTGCTGAGCTGATGGCCCTTAGGATAGTCTCTATCTTACTGGTATCTGAAGTTGCTAGGTTGAGGTCCACCTGTTCCTCGAATTTAGTCCAATCCGCTCTTTTCAAATTCCAAGATTGTCTGAATAGTTTAGTGTGGTGGATAGCGTCCGTGCTGAGCCTAATTGTGATTGGATAGTGGTCGCTCAGCCCGGGAACGTCTGAAACTGACCAGTCAAATAGTGAGCTAAGTCGTGGGGTGCAGCACGTTAAGTCTATGCAAGTGTCTGATCCTAATAAGGTCGGGTTGTGGCGGGTGGCGGCCCCGGTGTTAAGAAGTACTAGGTTGTGGTCCGAAATAAACTGGTGAATTTGGTGCCCTCTAGTGTCGGTCCGGTCGCTTCCCCACGAGGGGTGTTTAGCATTAAAGTCCCCCATAATGAGAACTGGTGGAGGGGCCTGAAGCAGCAGGTCGTTCAGTTCCTGTGGTGTGGGGGTTTCAGCTGACGGCGAAATGTATAGTGAGATTACTGTGGTTTGGCAATGTGCAATTTTGAGGTTGACTGCTACGCAATTCAGGGGAGTATTTAACGTTACTCGACGATGAGGTATGCTGTTTGCTATGAGTATGGCTGCGCCCCATTTCCTATGTGGGCCGTTTACGTTGTTTAGGTGCCAAGTGTAATCGGGAATTATGTTCCAAGTTGAGTCAGAATCTCGAAAGTGAGTTTCTTGGAGCGCAGCGAGTAGTGGTTTTTGTTGCAAGAATTCAGATTTAAATTTTATGAATTTGCCTGGAATGCCTCCGACGTTCCACTGGAGAAAAAGTCCCATTGCCGAACGTTTAGTAGCTCTGTGTTCCTAGACTGGGGAAGTGTCGGTGTCGAGTTGGGGAGAGAGGTTGAATCGATTGACGGAGATAGTGTTGGGAGGTGTCCCAGGCAGTGGTGGTAGCCTTGACCTGGTCGCACGGGTTCTGGGGGTGATTGGGTGGAGTGGCGGCGAGATTTGCGCTTGGTAGGCGCGGTGGGTCGCTCTGGTGTTGTGGGCTCGACGGGCATGGCAGGAGAAACAGGTTCGGTCTGAGTGCTGGCCTCAGACGTGGTTTTCGAGTGGGTTTAGGTATGTGTGCAGGAGGTTGTGGGAGGTTCGGTTTGGCAGCCCCATTCCTCGGTGGGGTTGACGTGGGATGCCGGACTCGCGGTGGAAGGAGTGTGGCAGGAGGCCGGGTCGTGGGAGAAGGGGATGTGGATAAGGGCCAGGTCCGAAGTGGAGAGGATGTGGGAGCAGGCCAGGTCCTGGGTGGGGTGTGGTGGGAAGGAGTGGTGAGCGGCGAGTTCGAGGGGCAGTGGGCCGGGGAGTTCGGGGATCGGTGGGGCGGTTACCACGCTACCCACGCCACCCACGCCGCTTAATTTAAATAGTGTCGATTGATATGACATGGGTCTAAATAGCACCATTTTACACGGTAACTAACACGTTCATGTGAAAGCCTACCATGATTGTCAAAATACCATGAAACAAACTTTCAGATGACGTATAATTTATACCTTTAACTTATACTTCCTAGTCAGAAACGTACGCGGAAAAGGGCCATTTCTTGCTGTCGTGATAACCTCCCGAACCGAAATCAGCGCCCAGATGACGTCACCGGCTGCCAATAAACATTGACAAGGGTCGGCTGGGCGCGCTTCTGGAAAATTATCGGTACACTTGTGTACCTAGATATCTTTGAACTCCGTTATAGAGTGTTAGCAAACGCTCTGAAATACCTACTATTTCTGTGCTGTGTTTTGGAAGCGTCAAAACGAGGGTAAGATAGTTAGCCTACCTTCCTACGTATGTTTACAGGATGCCTGGAAGGTAAATTTGTGCTTTAAGGTGTTTTATACATTCTTCAAATTTATCATTCCAATGCATTTTTATAAATGTAATTAATATGATGGTGACACTCATTTTCTGTACAAATGCTTACTTTTCATGTGAGCAAAATGACATCGAATGGGCACTAAATGACCTTGCATTCAGTGCACCATTAAGCCAAAATAATCCATCGAAATAACACAAAAATGGAGATTTGAATTAGGTAACAGCATAAAAAGAAATGTTTGGGAAAAATGCAATATAACCTAACCTAGCCTAACCAGTAAATTTGCAGGTTGTTAGCTTGTTTTTTTAATACTGCTTTTTAATTTGATTAAGACTGCAACACTTAATTTCTCTGCAGCTGATTACTTTTGGGTAAATGGCTGTCAACAAAATTGATGATATCATAGGTGTGGTATTGAGGGAATGCACTCAATATTAACAGTATTTTATGGATGAATGCTGCAAACATTGACATTCCTTAATTAGATGGTCCAGGCTGGGGCTCATCAATTTTTATCTGGGTGGTATCCAGGGTGGGAATTAAGGCACTTCTTAAGAGATTTCATCTCTTAAAACATTTTTGCACTCCAGATTCATACTAGATAGAATGGGCTCCACATGTATTCCGACACAAACATGCAGAAGGAACAAAAATGCTACAAAAAAAACTAATACAAGATTGAATAAAACATCCACCAAACATGTTATTCTACTTGTGATAACCAAATAAACTAGCCACTTTTCATACCATCAAGCACACAGACAACACCCAAACACATACCACACCACACCACAACCAGCAGAAATGCTGACCACAATGTGCCAAACCTTGCACCTGTGCACTGAATAGTGACCTCCGGTCACTACAAATTCGGCCTATGCATCTCCAGAAGCCTGCTTTCTAGCCACCCTATAGTGGGAAAGACTGACCGTTATAAGAGACAACTTCCGGAGTCCTGGAGGCCGCCAATATAAATTTGCTTCATTAGCATTTTCTGTTCTGAAAACTTACAACCAATCAACGCAAGGTATTTTTAAATGATGTGATAATCATTAGCAACTTTGAACACATGTTTAACAGTGCCATACTGCAAACACAAGACCTTGTTTGCACACTGCCATCACTTCCAACTGTCGAGTGTGAGGTAGTGGTTTGGGATTGGCTGAGTATGTAGGTAGGTGTGTTATGAGCTGAGGGTGAAGCGTGCATTATTTGTGTTTGTTTTTCATTTGGCTAGCCTTGTACTGAGACCAACAGTGGAAGGAAAGCACATTGCTCCTGTGAGTTACAAGAGACAAAGCTGAGCTGATCATCACAACTCCCTGTCTTGTGGTGCCGTCCATTGTTCACTTTGTTTCTATGCTTTGATGTGACCAAAAATGATGTGTATTACTTATGCGTATTGCATAGGCACTGACTAGGTACATATGATTTTCCTGTTAGTTGCTGGCAAATAGATTCCATGCATGCAAAATAATATGTCCATGAAAATGTACTCCAGAAGAAATCTGTTTGCACTCCGACTCCAAACCCGGAAAGTAAGTTTCCCACCCTGGTGGTATCAGACTGCCAGCATGGTGCTTATGCTGAGGCTTATACATATTTGATGCTTCAAGAAGGCAATTAAGAAGCTTGTGGCCATGGAATTCCTTCAAAAACAATTGCTGGCAGACCCTGGAACAATTTGGCCAAAAAAACCTTTCTGGGAATGACACCCTGTTGGAAAATTATAAACTTGCATGTTTGTCCTGAAATGAAAGCTTGATAATTTTGTGAGGTTCTGGAGTGCAATCAGTACACAGCAAAGACATCCCTACCATGATGTTTGTGGCTGCATGTGGCCTGTCTGCTGACTTCTGATTTAACCAAACATTCAAAAATTACATATGAATGGACAGATCATATAGAAAATAACCTAGCCTCACCTAGCCTAAGATAAAGTAGCATAATAAATATGATATAACATCACATAACAAAACCTAACCTAACCTAACTAGAACAACCAAAATCATCCCAAACAAACTTTTCTGCCATAACACTATCAAATGATCACTATGAAGAAGCTACATTAGAGTTACTAGGGAATGATTTGAGTGAGAAGTACCCTCCTCATGAACATATACTGTCACAGTGTAAATATTATTCCTTACCTCAACCACTTAACTTCCTATAGTTATTAATCTTTAATATAATAAATTTGATGTTATTAATCTTCTAGCAAATTTGGAGTTTATTGGTCAGTTATTTGTGTGTCAGAGACATGGTTGAAGAAAGATTTAGAACAATATGTTGGTCTAAAAATTATAATATCTGCATCTAGTAGAAAAGAAGGTGAAGGTGGAGGTACAGTAAGATATGTAAGCAATAGATATGAGGCTAGGGAAAGAAAAGACCTGGAGAGTGATCATTTTGAGACAAGTTTTCTGGAAATCAAAATGAAGATGGGTGTACCAGCAAAGAGATTCCTAGTGGGGGAAATATATAGACCTCCAAGCCTGAGCCACACTTTATTGATGGACTACTTGGAAAAAATAATTGACTCATTGGAAAACACAAAGTGTACATGTGTCATAGCAGGGAACTTCAATTACAATCTTTTGAAATGAAATTCTACTTCATGATTTATCAGATCATTTTCCAGTTTTTCTTAATCTGTCATTAATTCAAAGCACAATTATAACAAGACATTCAGTGACAGTCTTTGATAAGATTAAAATCAGTTAATTAAATGATCACCTCATTAGTACCTTGAATGCCTTTCAAGATGGGACTGATGCTAATCAAGCATGTAACAAACTTATTAAGGCATATGAAATAGGTATTTTAAAAAATTATCTAAAACTTTTACACCTAGTAGAAGAAAGAATCCAATTAAACCATGGGTAACCCCTGCACTTCTGTGTTCAGTAAATACAAAAAATAAACTATATGCAATATATATTAGGAATATAATTTTACTGAATTAAAATGAATACAAAATGTATATGAACATGCTTTGCAGTGTGCTTAGGGATGTGAAACCATTATATTGCAAGAGGGCATTCCAGGATAGCAAAGGTGATGGCAAAAAACATGGAAGTACTTGAATGAAATTATAAACAAGAATAAATTGCAAACAGTTCCTCCAGTGTGCTTTGTTGATAACTCTGGGGCTACCTGTGCAAATGAACAAATACCTGATAAATTTAATACATTTTTATTTTCAATGATAGGTGGTGAGTTCGGGAAAAAATACCCACAACACACATCAGTCCATTATATTATCTTACACAGCCTAATTATGCAAGCATTAACAATATTCCTTCTGTTAATGATGCTCAAATTGGAGATATTATTAAGTCTTTAAACCCTGTTGGTGGAGGTATGGATAAAATTAGTACAAAATTTTGTATTGGAACATAGAAGTATTTTGCAACATCTAGCATATTTCTTTAATCTTTGTCTGAACATTGCAATATTCCCTGATAATTAAAATCTGCAGGTATAATTCCTGTATATAAATCATGAGAATATAATCAATTTACTAATTATAGACCAATCTCTTTGCTACCAGTATTTTCGAAAGTACTGGAAAGATTAATACACCTTTCGGTATCATCATTTCTAAATGAAAATAATATCATGCACCCATTGCAATTTGGTTTCAGGAAAAAACAGCACATACATGCCAATTGCTCTGATGCATAACAAAGTAACTAAATCCTTGTAAATAATACATTAGTTTGTACTCTGTATCTATATTTTTTAAACTTTACACTCAGCATCAGCATTTTGTTTTAAAAATTGAACTTTATTAGTTTTAGAGGAAATATATATATAAACTGTTAACCTCATACCTATCAAATAGATCTTTAAAAAAACCAAGATACATGACATCATCTCACATCCATTACATATCACAAAAGATGTTCTTCAAGGTTTGATTCTTGGACCTCTGCTATTTACTTTATGCATTAACAATCTCTGCAATATTTCCAATTTGGCTAGCTTTTACCTATTTGCAGATGACACTCCTGTAACTATTACAGCTAATGATCATTCTGAATTACAAAGTAAAATAAATGAGGTAATACCCAAAATAATTGCATGGTTTCATACCAACAGATTATCTATTAATGCTGAGAAGACTGTATATCAATTTTTTCCAGGAAACCATGTGAGTACATACTCTATTACATATCACAAAAGGTATTAGGGGGAAGTATTTACCACTCATTTCAAAGTAAATACTTCCAATTTTACAAGGCATAGCTTTGTAAATCATTTAGGTGTATTTATTGATGAAGACATGACATGGAAAAGCTATATGAATGCCATCTCTTCAAAACTTAGCTGGAGTATTGGAATTATAGGCAAGTCTAGATACTTTCATGTTGTGAATTGCTTCTTCTGTATAATTCTTTAATATTGCCATATCTAAATCATTGTGCTGTTGTCTGGGGAAGTACGTACCACTCTTAGCTTGACAAGATTATCAAGCTGCAGAAGCATGTTATTAGGATTGTTCATAAGAAACCTTACTTATACCATACAAATGAATTGTTCATTAAACATAGAGTTCTAAAGTTTCTGGACATAGTTGATGAGCAATGTATTTACATCATGCTAGGCTTTCCAAATCAATCATTGCCAGCACCTCTTTCTAATATGTTTCAACTTCATGAACAAGGTGGCCTCAGAGTTAGACAACACTTTCAAATACCCTTTTCTGATATCAATTATAGAATGTTTTCATTACCCTTTATTGCACCAAAAGCCTGGAATAAAATATACTGCTCTCACTACCTCAGGATTGACGATGTACCTAGGAGTAAAATTATCTTGAAGAAACACATCAGGCAATACATTATTAGAAAATATGAACTTTTTCAATGAATGTTGGTATGCATGGTGATCTGGTATCAATTGGACATTTTTGTTTAAGAATCATGTTTTCTTTTCTTTCTTCTTCATACTTGGTTCGTCCTTTCTCCTTAGTGTAGTAGTAGTTTAGGAGATGCATGTGCAAGATTATGATTTTGTATTATTTACCCATTAACACCTATAGCAGTTATTTTCCTGGAGTCCTTGAAGACGTTACTAGCATTACTAATTGTCTGAGAGGGCTTCAGGAACATCTTTTACTAATATCTGGTGGTGGGATCTGTCCAGCAAGAAGCAGGAGCAGGGAGTGGTGTGACCTGCCTTGATTTGCTTACCACGACCTTCCTCTCACCCTTGGAATTTAAAGTAATTAGGTCGCACAGGTATGGAAGGGCACTCCTGCCTACCTATTAAAGGGTAGGGGAATGTGAAATAATTGAACAATTTTTTTTTTAATATTGGAGAACATTGTTGGCACTGCTATTAATGCTTAGTGCTGCCTAAATCATGGCAGGCCACAGAATGTGAGGTCTGCTGGAAATTAAACTTGGGAAAATTTGTAAATATACTCACTTCCAAAATATAACTTTATTTTCATCTTAGGCAGGTGAAAATGCCTGTGTTTATGCCATGAGCATCTCATCCATACTTGATGGCCCCATATTGCAGTGCACTACACTCAGTTCAGTTGACCACACCATACTTTCAGAGGCCAGGGGTGTCTAGTGGAAGTCCTTCCAACTGTCTCCCACTGACGACCGAGTACCGTCGTTGCAGATCCCGGCGTTGCAGATCCCCGATCCAGTGACAGATGTGTATCGGCGTTGTTGCAGATCTCTGCTCGTCAATGGGTTCCAGCACATACAGGGGCTTTCTGAGGTTGTTTGAGAAGTGGCCGGTTGACCGAACCAAGTCGGGAAGGTGGGTGCCGGTGCACGAGCCATTCCTCCTATGACTTGATGCAAAATGGCCAGAATATCAGCTGGTTGTCTGGAATGGTTTGGTCTTATCAAACCACATCTGCCCTTGA
Organism: Imbricaverruca yamaguchii; assembly: GCA_034440575.1. NCBI lineage: Eukaryota > Metazoa > Arthropoda > Thecostraca > Neoverrucidae > Imbricaverruca > Imbricaverruca yamaguchii. The sequence continues at coordinate 15,298 of JAOTOL010001649.1, read as the reverse complement.
AGTTTTTCAATCTACAGCTTCTTTCTCGTTTCGGTTTCCAAATTATGATTAATCGAATTTGGAATGTATGCACTGGTAATACAATACTAGAATGTGACATAATTATGCCTTTATTCCAAATCCACAATGTTCAATTGTGAGAGTGATGTCTGAGCACACAAACCTGCAGGTTTGGCTATTGTTTGTCAAATACAATATGGTAATAATAATATGATAATACCATTCATCTCCGGACGAAACGGCACGTCTGGATAGCGCGATATCTGCACTTAGTGTTAACAACTGCTGCTTGTTATATTTCGGATGCTTACGGATGAAGTAATGCTGCACGCCTTGTTGGTGAAAGTAAATACTCGACGTGATCCAATCCTTGGGCAGGTGTCGAGATGCCGTGAGGATATCGATTGTCTTGTGTGTGTGTGTGTGTGTGTGTGTGTGTGTGTGTGTGTGTGTGTGTGTGTGTGTGTGTGTGTGTGTGTGTGTGTGTGTGTGTGTGTGTGTGTGTGTGTGTGTGTGTGTGTGTGTGTGTGTGTGTGTGTGTGTGTGTGTGTGTGTGTGTGTGTGTGTGTGTGTGTGTGTGTGTGTGTGTGTGTGTGTGTGTGTGTGTGTGTGTGTGTGTGTGTGTGTGTGTGTGTGTGTGTGTGTGTGTGTGTGTGTGTGTGTGTGTGTGTGTGTGTGTGTGTGTGTGTGTGTGTGTGTGTGTGTGTGTGTGTGTGTGTGTGTGTGTGTGTGTGTGTGTGTGTGTGTGTGTGTGTGTGTGTGTGTGTGTGTGTGTGTGTGTGTGTGTGTGTGTGTGTGTGTGTGTGTGTGTGTGTGTGTGTGTGTGTGTGTGTGTGTGTGTGTGTGTGTGTGTGTGTGTGTGTGTGTGTGTGTGTGTGTGTGCACTTGTACTTCGTGCAAACCGAGGCCATTTTCTGTTTGCACACCTGACAACCGAGGACGTGATGTGTATAGCGAGGACGTTTTTGACGTCCTCGGTTTTCAAACTTCGTCTGAAGCATTGCCAGATGCTTACCAGTCTCCAGACGGATTTTTTCGCCATCCTCGGTTTTGACCATATATGTGACCGTGTGTGTCCAGCAGGTGTGTATGTGTGTACTACGTAGACAAAGTGTGAGCAAGCCGAAAGTTACAGTGCAGACGCGTCGCGCTCATGTTTGCAACTTGACACCACTCATGCTTGCAGCCTGCTGCAAGGCAGGACGGGCCGGTCGTCGGTAGGGTGCCGAGTTGGCTTCCGCCGACTCGGCTGGCGACGGGCGGCCGGCGGCCGGCACACGCGTTTGAGGAAACGAATTGGCGCTTCGGTTAGGCCGATTTTTTACCAGTATTGTGGGATAGGACAGGGCTGAGGATTGGAGGTTAGGAGCTGCGACAGCTATTATGGACATACTTTGCAATTGGTCGTTAGCGCAACAGGGGGTAGGAACATCTCGTGCGCCACATAAAGATTTAAGCGAAGTACGTTTTGAAACATCTTTGGGCCTACATCTTAACCGGCGCCGTCTCAGAGGAGGAGGCGTGTTTTTTGCATACCTTAAGGTTTTCCGCGGATAGTAAAAAAATAAAAACAGCGCACGGCAGCGCGCCAAAATTCGGCATATCTATTCCCACATCAAGTTGTTATTTTGCGTGGAAATTTTGAAGTCGGGTCATTCACGGGGCCGAACTAGTCAAGGTCAAGTCAAGTCACCTCCAAAAATGTTCAACCAGTCGTCACACTTTAACGGGTAAAGATATTTGAATGCACTTTCAGCGTTTAATTTTCTTGATGGACGCAACGAAACGCACCAGAGGTATGGTTGAACTTTCGCCTTTTTATGGCATATTTGTTTAGCATATGTGCCTATTTAGGCTAAAATCGAAAATTGTGGCTCAAGTAAGCAATTTGCATGAGGCGACGTTTACCTGAAACAACTTCTCTCGGTATGTTTTATCTACTAGAAACATAAAAAAGTATTTAAGAATTGAACTAAAAATTGAGCAACATAAACACAATTGGTATATTTGGGTGGGCGAACATTTTGCACAATGCCAATTTCGTCTTTCTATTCTGATTCCAATTAAGTTTTCTCAACGAAATTGAACTCCACAGAACATACATGACGTCAACCGTGACCACATAAACCCCCTCAGTAGGATGTTGGGGTGGTTTTTAGCCGTACTCGTCGAGCGCTTTCCAATGAGACATCTTTCGGTTTCGTGCGACGTTTGGTTTGGAGATTGGAGGGGTATATAATGAATCCCTCCTGAGACGGGGTGTGAGGATCTGACCGGAATGACGGGGAGGGTTAACGTATTACTTCCGGATTTAATGTTTTATCGTTCAATCCGTCGCACTGACAACGAATGACTTCGTTCAGATTCCTAAACATAGATTATCATCATCATATTACGTTGTTGCAGGAAACCCACTCCAATATTCAAGATGATAAAGTTCTGGAAAAAAATAATGGGAATGAGACATATCCCTCACATATGGTGAAAGGAAACCTGATTCTGATATACTGCCATTCCTTCCATCTTTTCCTGAACTGGTCCGCAAGATGGAAAATGTTCTTGTGGATGCCAAAGGAAGTTTACTAGTCGCTAAGTTGACCTTCGAATGTCCTAGAAGAAACCATTGGAGCTGTGCGCTTCAACCCAGCTTTACAATTTGTGTCAAGTCTTCTATTTTACCATCTTTCCCACATTGGCTGAATGGATTGCTTCCAAATGAATTAAATTGCATGCATATTCGTTCATCCTCTTCAGGCTGGCATCATCACAAGACCTGTTACTTAGACTGATCTGCTTTAGCAAACATTTCTGATCATATATGGGTGAGCCTAGGCCAGGTTAAGCGAGCACGAAGGAAAGTTGCCAATATGCCAATAAGCGTACGTAATTTTGTACTGAAGCAACATGTACAATAGCACGTTGATGCAGTCCACTTCGTTTGCTTTGCCCATGATGCGGCAGGGGTGACGGTTGCATGCCACCGTTTCTTATTTTTGGGGAGGGAAATCATTACACAAAAGCATTCCGAACTTAGCGCAATTTGGCTTCATGTGCATTAACCTCCGCCCGTGTGGGGGCTGCGAGGGGTTAGGCGGGTGTCAATGCATCCATTTTTTCGCGACTACGGAGGAACGGCGTGGGTTTGGGCGCCGCTGCTTGATGGGACCATCTATTGCGGACTTGATCAAATGAAAAATGAAAATGCCTGATCATATAACTGCGCTATGACGCCATAGGCGGAAATATATCTGTTGTTGTTAAGGCAAGTGTGAATTATTGGCAATCAACGTCACTTGTTGCCCACACATAAAAAATGTTGGATACGGTGAGATGATAGGCATCTAAGCTCATGTGCGTACATCAGCTTGTTTCCAAAGTGATTGAAAGTTGCTGACGTATCTGGACCTATGATAATCATTTTCAGCTGCTGAGCTACTCGGGGTTTAGGCCGAGATACATATACTGAGAGTTTCGGTTGGCTGGTTGGTTGGTTATTGGAGTTTAGGGGCTCATCGACTGCATCGGTCATTCAGCGCCCATATCATCGTCAGTCAAATAGTAAAATGCTAGCAAAAGTCAGTCAGAATTGAATATCACGGGGTTAAGTACAAATGATACCTTACCATGCTACGATTCTCATTTCGTCCGGTATAAAATCGAGTTAATGAATATATCACAGTGTAAATCAAAGAAAACTTGATTTCTGATAGGAAGCGGAAAAGCCCTCCCGGTTGAACAATTGATGACTTCCCTAAGTGAGAGAGAGAGAGAGAGAGGTATATCCAAAATGACGCCTTCGCTCATGGTTAAGTCGGCTGCAGGCAATCAGTACGTGACTGAGAGTTTCGGGGCATTCGGACTTCGGGTGCTTCGCACTGCATGAGTTCAGTATAGTAAACTCCGGCGTAAGCCTATAGCAACACTTATAATATCTAAATTTAGGTCTATGCATCCCATGAGAACGAAACAATCGGTTCTCTATTCCAAAATGATCAGAGCCAAGTAATTAGGTAGACCAAAAAGGCGCAGCTCAAGAAATAGTTTACGTACACTGATCTTTATTGACAACGTTTTATCTAGAATGGTAGATGCAATCCCTAAATCACCAGGCATCTCCTATATCAGTGAGGGACGCCCCAGTGCCAGTCAGGCTGTCCTCATTTTCCCGCGAGAGCCTCCTCTGTCAGATGGCTTCCTACGCCGATCACGGGGCCTCCTATGTCCGTCAGAGGCCTTCTGTATTGGTCATGGTAGTCCTTGTGTCTGTGATGAGCCTTCTGTGTCATTTACCTCTTGTATCGGAGAGAGTCGTTCCGTGTCGGTTTAAGAGTCTCCCGTGTCCCTCAACAACACAATTTTTATGGAGATTAGTGTGAATTTCCAAAAACTGAGTGAAAGTATTCATTGTCAGGGCCATTTTTGTCACCTCGTCTTTAATTTTGATGAAGTGGAAGGCGCAGGCACATATGTTCCTTCAGTTCCATCAACTTTAACCTCATAATTTACATTGACTGATGTGGCAGGACGCATCATGAGGTGTGGGGATACTGTAGCGGACAAGGAACTTCAGATTTCTTGCGGCGTGGTCACTATTGAGCATACCACGGCATTTGCTAACGTAGGCGAAAGAACGCGAACAACTAACAAGTATACTTCTGAAACGTAACGCAGTGGTGACGACTTCTTTACCATTCCTTGGGCCGACATGATGAATGTGTCTGGCACTTTCAAATGTATGAATCATGATTCCTTGTCAGATGCTGAGGTCACACACCTCGTAATGGACCTGTCCAGGCGAGTGCATGTCAGTACTGTCGTCAGGGATGCATGCACCGGAGGAAGGGGGACACGGCGGGAGTACCCCTGACACTGCCAAAGTATTGTATACACATTTCATGCATAATAGCCATGGCTTGGATGAATTCATAAGCACTGCTCCTCGTGTTTGTCAGCAAACCAGCCTTAAGATGCTGATTCGCCTGTGAAATGCAACGTGGCATTCAGCGGCCAATTCGACGGCCGATTCGGTTAATTCAGTTCTTTATAAATGGAGCTGAACACAACAGGGCATAGACCACCGCTTTGGCTGTGTTCGTCGCTACCCGCATCCAGTATCCGTCGTCAGCATGCAATGGCATGGGGAGATTTTAAGTTCTTTGGTGAGAGACATCCGTTGCATCCAGTGCTATGGTCCATCGGAGTTGTCGCCGAATAAAGTGAAGGGCTAGGTTTCAAGTCAGTAGACTGACATAAAAGGAGACGGAAAGTTTACTGATGGAGTTTGCGTTACATTTGCATTACATTGCATTGCATTGCATTGTGTCACCTTATCCAGAAATTTGACAAATGTTTTACTTCTCCAAGTATTTACAAACGGAGAATGCTAGCGAAGCGAAAGAAAAGCCAGTGTGGTGCATGTGATCAGCTGTCGCGATTAATACCCATTTGTATACTTCGGGTAACCAATGAATATCTTACATTAGCTTGTACCTCGCAATGGAGGGATGGAGGAGAGACCCTCTAAGGTTTTCGAATGGAGGGATGGAGGGATTAATTAGACCCTCTAAGGTTTTCTGAAATAACTCATAATCCGTCTAAGGCATCACTTCGGTAATTTCTCATATAACCCGACAATTGATGAACATGCTTGTCAAATATTGAGGTGCAGTCTATTAACTTAACGAAATTGGGGTCCACCAAAATCAGGTGACGTCACCTAGTGCAGTTCTTAGATGTGCATTAAATATATCTCACAAACCTTTTAAGATACAGCCAAAAATAAGCCTGTAGTGAAGAGAGAAATGACTGAGGTAAAGCTAAGAAACAAAAAAGTAACCCGTGTGACGTCATCGTGTCTAACAGCAACATAGACTTTGGTATTTTTCACGCAGTGTTGTCGCTAATGATTTTTTTCTTGAAAACCTGAATATGGGTACGGACAGATTATATCCCTCAATGGTGTTCTAGGTTACAGGTCCACTCCCTGATTAGGCCACTGATGGATGACCCGATAAGTGTAGAGAGTAGAGTTGTTCACCTATTCTTCCAAACACTGGTATGAGGCGTAGCACGACCCCGGCAGATTCTTGCACCGCACGACGCATAGCGCAGCAAGCTGGATGATGGCACATCAAAAAGCACGGGGAAAGAAAAGGGACCATCTAAACAACGAGGGATATCATGATTGATGACGAAAGTAAACAATACAAGAGATGCAAAACATTTTACACACTGACAGCAGCACAGTCTCTACGTTTCAAAGTTATTCCACACATTGCTTAAGCCCTTTTTCCTGGTAATCTTGGACACTTGAGTTCAGCATCATGACAACTTTAGATATATGCTTTAATTTTATTGCTAGGCTGGCACTGGCACAGCAGTGGCACGGAAAGGTCTGACATTGTACATCAAAAAGCACATGTTCCCGGGATTACGGGTTGCTGTGTCCTGCCACTGTGCCAGAAAGTGGCAACTCTAGTCGAGAGTACGAGCATCGCAGAAATAAGACCCCCCTCCCCGCGAGTTCCACTAAAAGGCCACATGCTAATCCGTGCCGTTTATTCCACGGTCGCAAAAAAATGGGTGGCAATGTGATAAGCTCCTGGACGTGCGAGGGTTAAAGTTAAGCGAACAAAAAGTGTGGTAAGCGCTGAACGATTCCAGATGATGCTTCCCTATCACTCCCCCATCCACAAAGGAGGCATTAATCCGCCGCCTCTCCGTATTCTGGCGAGCGAAATTGCAGTTTACCAAGTCAATACGTAGTTCTATATATTGTTTCAGTAAAATGTCATCCACACCTGTGGCAAGGTTGCTTCATGTCTGACCAAGCATGGCCAGGTATGACGCGTTAATTGCATGAAAGAAAATATTCGCTTAATTACGTCGGGATAAAACCACGCGCTTTAATAATGTCAGCTTGCAGATGAAACACGGATATGTATGTAGGTTGTTGTCATGCAGTGAATAAATGGGCACATCCGAAGAAGAAAATCCACGGAGAGAAAGATTGATTGTACAATGGTGCCGGCATCCGATCAGGAACCTTTTAAGTAGTCATGCCGGTGCATGCATGGCTTCGGCTATCATGCACTGAATTCGGTTTACACTCAGATCTGAACATGACCCATCAAAATACACTACGTTTAATTTCGGCTGGCCATTTTGTCAGCATAACCTAAAAATAATTGAAGTGCAGAGTATCCTGAGCAAATGTCCGCCTTAGTATGGAAGCGAACATAAATACCTGGCTTTCAGTACACATGCATCAGTATGCATCACTATGCATGATGCAACACAAATATTGTTGAACGCGTAATCACTTCTTGATTGTTGACTTAATTGAACGGAGTTTCGTCGCCGCCAGATATGCCTTGCAGTTCTGGGATGCTTTTCACGACAAACGTCCACGAATATCAGTTTACTTGAAATGTGATGCACCTTTGTGATATTCGAAGTTGGTCGGCAATCATATGCTTCAGCGCTTAAATGAAATAGTTGAGATTGAATATGTACATAAGTTGCGGTGTACTGACCACAGCCTATGCATAACAAATTCTACTGTACGCATATGCGATGAGATCTGGATTATGGTGACATAACAATACCCTTCTCGAAGACGATTTTTCATTTATAGCGTGCGTACAGAGATCAAGAATAAATAATGCTAGCGACAGCATAGTTACGGGACAATGTTTACAATTTGCGTTTGAAGTTGGAAATGATCACGAGTGCCATTCGAGGCAGTAGAATCAGAAGCCGTATAGAAATGGTCGTGCAGAGGAGAAAAGAAGAAAGTATATTACGTGACTGCAACAATATGGAATTGATTGCTTTTGTCTCCAGTTCTACCAACGAATATGCAACTACCACCACCAACGACACGCCACCAACGATTCTGCCAACGATACGCAACTGTTCGTGATCGAGCAAATGCTTTCTGGGAACATGAATGTTTGACCTGCTAGTTATGGTCTATATTGAGATGGATAAAGCAGGGTTTGATACCTACAAAATGCTTCTTCGGTATGTGCGCCCAATGAAATACTAAGGACACATCAATGTTTTGGAAACAGAAGACGGGCAGCTAACTTCAGACAACAAAGACATATTTAAATATTGCAACGCATTGCTTGATGAACTACATGAGTCAACATGTCATGCAGATGATAGCCACCGGCGAATCAACGACTATTTGAATTCTATAGATTTTCCCGAATTGTGAAAAATGGAAAGAGCTCCTGTAATAGTCAACAAGTGAAGGCAATCTATGTATGCTTAAAGGCATGATGAACAAAGCTCCATCCGCTTCTGGATTTTAGAAGGAATTTTCACTTTCCTTCTGGCCGGACCTGGCGAACATGATCGTAGATTACATAAATGAAGCAAAAGGAGGAGTGTTTTCATATCGCACCGTCGTGGAGTGATAACATGAATAAGAAAGAGAACAATCCGTAGAGCATTAAGAATATACAGAGTTGCGTACTAAATAGTTTCTATAATAGTGGCCTTGTCAAATATAATTAGGAGTGTCATGGGAAGTACGTAAATAGTGGTCTTTCAGATTAAACGGGCTCAATTTGAGGCAGATTTTTGGGTTCTAACTTGCGAAATCTACCGGATGTTATTAACCCGCGCACGTCCGGGGGGGGGCAGATATCTGCCCCCTCCGGTTTTTCATCATTTGCCGCCAAACTAATAGGGTTAGCAAGGCCAAACCTCGCATAGCTGTTCATTGGTCTTTTCCGCATATTCGCATACACTTTTAATCCTGGGTCATCTCAGGTCAGGTCACCAGGTCAGGTGAAGTGACCCAACTACACTCTGAGTTCTAGGTGGCATAACTTCCATAATAATTGGGCGATTGATTTCAAACTTATAGCATGTCATGATCTCATTAGGGACCATAATATGTATATCGTTTTTTTTCGTAGCATTGACCTTAGGTCAGGTCGCTGCCATGGCTTCCCCATTATAGGGCTATGGTAAAATATACAAATGTTTCCTAGTTACACATTTGCGCTGGGAATGATCTCATAACGGTTGTGGCATGTAGATGGAAGCTATGCTCAATGTTACCGCTGACATTTTTGCTCAGTGACCTCACCAAGGTCTCTGAGGTCACCTGAGATCACTACACATTTATGCGCATTACATAGCACTGCATTGAGCTAGAAGGTTGAAATTCCCGTCATTATGCTTGTAGCGTGAAGACGTGTCGATTGATATCCTGCATGACCTCACTGGGCCTTGACCTGAGGTCATGACTTCATGACCTTGACCGGAGTTTCGGTTGACCTGACCTTAAATTACACCGCCTATTGTCGGTAGCGCATTTCAAGGACTATCGAATAGCGTTCGTCATTTGTTTCTATCTGTTACAGGTCCTGAGATATGTGTCAATATCTGAGTCCCACCTGATCTGGTCGAATTTGACCTATGATGGCCCAGTGACCTGAATGTTGACCTGAGGGGAAAAATGACCGAAACACTTTCGATAGGGCCCGTCACCAGCTATCGAACGCCGTTTTTTGTTTGTCGCTAGCTAGCATAGTTCCAGAGATTTTAGGGGGCAGACATCTGCTCCCCCGGACATGCGAAGTTTTCGCGGACCGCCGGACGTGCGAGTGTTAAATACTACGAACATAATGACTTGGAGAAACAGAAGAAGCCAGGATTGACCCAATCAGTTAAGCCTTCTCGATTTTTTTCTATAACACTACACAATGTATTCCAGCTGTTGATACGTTGATTGCTATCTTGAACGTTTGGAGCTGGTTTTCCAACAAAAAATGAAATATTTGAGAGAAAATACATTATGCCATACCAGTTTGTGTAAAACAATGGTTTAGGGGGTACTCCCACCAACGGGGTAAAATCGCTCATGCATTTAGCGAAGGTCCCTTTACCCATTTAAAACCATATCATTTTCCTAGAGGCTCATTTGATACTAAAATGACGACGATTGTACCCAAATTACAAGTAATTGAAGACATGTTGTGGTATATTTAGCAGCATGGTGCACGGAAGAGGCCAAGGAATTCGTAGATTGTACGAGTTAACCTTTCGAGGAAGCGTAGAAAACCACTGTTTATCTTTTACTTATGCTTGTAGTGGAATACTGGCATTGCGCTCATGTAGTGCTCTCTCTGGACCAGGGTGAGGCTCTCTCGAAAGTCCCGCCCCACCTCCTCAGGTTTTCCCGGGATAGCTGCCGAATGAGTGGACACAGATACACGGAACTGTAGTACGTCCATATGCATCTGATTTTGCATATCTTGAAACAAATTTGAGGACAAGATCGTCGGCCCTTGACTCCAAACGGGACAAGCAGAGAAATGTTCCCAAACATTAAAAGAGCCACCATTCGGAGTAATTACCACATATCAACACCAAGCTCAGACCATGCTGTTCTTTCATCAACTCGTTGTAATTAGGGGCGTTTGGAATCGTTTGGAGGGGCGCAATTTCTTCGGATGGGAGCCACTGTTAAAGTCCGTACGGGGGCCTTAGACTGACAATTTGCTGAGCTGAGGAAGGTGAATGGGTACACCGGTACATAGAAAAGGGACATTTATTCCTCTCACTAGGCGCTCTTCGTCTAAAGAGGGTACCTATTCCTCTGATAGGGGCACCTTTAGCTTGAAAAATAATATGTTAAACGATTGGGGGACATGGTGCATTGCAGTCTATTGCGGATGTTTTTCCCGGTCAGAGTCGTCACACTTCCTTGGATTTGGGGGGGGGGCACATCTCCAAGTGTCCCTCCCTCTATTTAGAACCTCTGGTGTTGAGTAGCCCCGTGAATGTGGGCAGGGTCATCGGGATCGTTCCAATAGCCTGAGCCTAGGACGATTTTGCAATGGGCATGTTGGGGCCAAACCTTTGCTTGCTCTTAATTCTAGACACCATAATGTTGCTGACAAACACATTGGGCTTGGTAATCTGACTTTTTGAGACTCACAAACATTGATAAATATGGTGTGTTCTTATAGAAGCAATACAAACTATGGATGATGCAGTATTATCCATAGAAAGCCTGTTCAAACCAGACGTTACCATTTCCGTGCTTTTCGCATGCGCCTGAACGAGAAAGAAATCAATCAGTTGAGCTTCCTTTGCTTAAACGCGAAATTCTTGAAGGTGCAGCGCTTGTTTAAATACTTCGTGTGGCAATGGTACACCTGCTACAAATCGCATAAAACATTGGCAGAACCCTCTGATTCCATTTGAAATTATATGAAGAACCCACGTGAAATGCGTTTAAACCGACATGTCTATGTAAAATACCGATATTTACGTGCGCAATAAGGAGTCACAATAAGCCTGAAAACCAAACGGAAATATAAACAACCGAGACAAACAGCCGAAAATTAAATCGTTCGGGTTACTTTTTGCTTCGACCGTCTTTAGCAAGACAAATTCTCACACATAACTATTGGTCGATCCGACACACTTTAGAGGTCGTCACAAATTTCGCTTGTTGTCACCCCACCTTACGGGGTTTATATCTAAGGATCCTAGCTCGTGGCAACTTTCTTAATAAGATTATAATATGAATAAGAGAAATGACCTCAACAGATTATATACATTCACGTTTCATCTCTTTTTTGTATGCCTATACAAGTTGCACGAATTACGATTACTAAGTTATCCACTTGTTCCTGCACCCTGCGCGATGTCGCGAGCAATTTCAGAAAGCATGCCCCAAAGCCGGCACATGCAGTGGGTTGCCCCGGGGCTCATCCAGTTGCCGACATCCATTGTGCGCAACAGGAAGCATGCCATGGGGACAGCTGTCCGCCTTTACCCATGACCGTTATGCACACGTTTTGTCATGCACAGTGTATGTTGTCACTACCTAGAACGAGTATCTGAAACCCAGCGGATGAGCGGATGACTTAACAATTTAAGCCATGGAACATTCACAGGTTCACTAAAAACCGACGAAACTTCGATGCACATAGCGTGTTAAAGTCGTTTGCTCAGCACTATTGTATAAAACCTGCTACGGGACCACGAGCCTTGTATTTAGAACCCGTAGGCTACGGTAGCAAATAGACTACCTTTGTCGTCACCTAAATTTTGTTGGATCGACGTGCAATTTTGTATGCATGCTTACGTTGTCAAGGGGAATTGAAGCAACATGCATCCAGAAGGATTTTTGTTTGACTGTTAAGGGCATGCCCTTGTGCACAAAGGACGGGGCCTAAAGTTGTGCAATGTTCAGTTATTGCTACTGCCGTCAAGAATTCATCATTTCTAATGATTTCTGTAGATTTCCATGTTTTTCATTCCCAAGTTCAATGTGAAGTGCAATAAATCAGAGAAGAAATGAGGCCATATGCGAAGGTTGAGTTTCATACATCTTTGGTGCAGTCTCAGTCCGGCCACATTTACCTCCGCCCCACTAACACTTTGTTCTCTCAACGTGGGGCCATGTCAGGAGGGTTTTATCAACAACATTGGCAACCACACTGCATCCATGTGTTGGGCCACACCAATAGTTGTTTTTCTTCTAACTTCTCCATCCACGATTTTGGTTGTAGGTTGTAATGAAAATGGGGCCGTTTGGCTCGTCAATTGGTCAGCTGTATCCTCCAGTGAACCGGACCCACCCAAGTGTTGGCGTCAGGTTTCCACTGTCAGGTTTTTGTCAAATACCGCATTTTCCCGAAGTTGATCAGACCCCGTCAAGTAATGGGAGGTGGAGCATGGATCCCAAATACCCCGGCAGTGGCGGCGTCCACGATCAAAGCTAACAATGGTGGTACAGTTGCGTAACTAAAATATAAAACGGCAAGTTCGTTACGAATTCAAATCAAATCCAAATCGAGCAAAGTATATTTTCTTCGCTCCTGACAAAAAACAACCGTACGACATTGACAACTTTGGCCTAAACTTTCACTGGACTCATAGCCCTTGCGGTTCGCAGAATTCACAGAGCGGAAACCTGGTTACACCATTGTGAATGAAGTTCTCTCGGAAAATGACAGAAGCAAGTATGGACTTAAGGGCCGAGAAGAGAAGCATGTGGACTAGTCCCTCGGTATTTTCAGGCTATGTTCAATTAGACAATGCAGTTATGATCCTAGCATAATATTGTTTAATACAACGAAGAATGACTCTTAAGTGCTCCTGGGTTTTAGACATTGCGTGAGACGAAATGTACGACCCTCAATATACCAGGAGGTGCTGAGTTTACATCAAAAGTAACGTTAGGGATTATGCTATATTACTCAACGTTTCGGCCAGGGGCCATCGTCAGGAGAGACGATAGCCCCTGGCCGAAACGTTGAGTAATATAGCATAATCCCTAACGTTACTTTTGATGTAAACTCAGCACCTCCTGGGATATTGAGGGTCGTACACGCAATACTTAGCATTGACTTCTCACGCAATACTTAGCATAGACGTCTCACGCAATACTTAGCATAATATTAACGAAATCGTAGGTCTTAGCTCTTCTCCAGTGGTATAAATATTATGGCAGCTGCGGGAGATATCACCTCACAAATTCCACAATAGGAGACTAGAAACTTGACAATTTTCGCCCAGACGAGAACTGAACACAATGACTATTCGGTAGGATACTATGCCTCGCAATCATTTGTCTCCCCCACAACTTTTTGTCTCAAACACAGCATGTTTTTCGATGATAGTGGCCCTGTGCTAGGGAAGTGGCACTAGGTTAACCCGTCCCGTCTCTGGGGGTCTTCAACGGCCCCCACCTCAGGTTCTTCGCGGATAACGATCGACCGGCGCGCGGCAGCGCGCGAAAATTTGGCATACCTTTTTCCACATCAATTTGGCATGTTATGTCAAAATGTTTCAGTCAAGTCATCTAGGATCAACGAGTTAGTCCCGGTCAAGTGAGGTCAGGTGAGGTCACCACTAAAAAAGTTCAATCAGTCGTCACGCCTTAACGGTTACAGATATTTTATTGACGCTTTCAGCGTTTCCTTATCTTTAGGGGTGCAACAAAACGTACGAGAGGAATTTTTCATTTTTCCGTTTTTGACTACATATAAATTTTTATATTTGACTACATATAAATGTTTTGCCTGTTGCAGTTCATATAGAATATTCTGGCTAAAATAAGCATTTTTTATTAACGCAAGTCGACTTCCAACAACGTTTCTCGGTCTGCTCTACCCATTAGAAAAGGAAAATTAAGGAAAACTTGAAAACTCAAAATTGTGAAATTTCAAAATTTGTTTGGGGGGACTTGCTATGGCACTGGTCGATTTCGCTGTCTTTTTCTGATTCCAAATAATTTTTCTTTTTCCGAATATCCCCCAAAATGAACTCCCCAGAGCCAAAAACATAATGTAAGTTGTGAAAAGTCGTGAAAATATAGCCCCCTAGTGACGTCACTTTTGGGGGAAGTTGTTTTGTGGGGTAGATCAGGACCCTACTCGTCGAGCGCTTTCCGATGACACCTCTTTCGTGTTCGTGTGACGTTTAGTTTGGATTTTATAGGGGGGCTAATATCCCCCAGAGACCGTGAGGATAGGATCTGACCGGAAAGACGGCGCGAGTTAATTAGACCTCACACAGGCGATTATCACCGACACACAAAACCGCACAGACACATCAATTATCACGTACGACATACACACTGCTCTCGGATGTCAGAGGGAGTTCTCGTTACTGACCGCCAGGCGATAGTCCTCGGTATTGACGATAAACATGCATGGTGAACATGAGACGATACACACAATGTCCTCGGTTTTGCCGATGTCCTCGGTATTCCAAATCACATTGGAGGCTGACGATTAGACGTTTTCTCCCAAATCAACCCTCTATCTTACTCGGCAGATCTTGCTCTATGACAGATAAAAAATCGATGCTTCTCTAGTGAAAACTAAGGGGTGTCCTCGTTAGTGACGGCCAGGCCATAGTCCTCGGTAGTCACGGTAAACACGTATGTGTGTGTGTGTGTGTGTGTGTGTGTGTGTGTGTGTGTGTGTGTGTGTGTGTGTGTGTGTGTGTGTGTGTGTGTGTGTGTGTGTGTGTGTGTGTGTGTGTGTGTGTGTGTGTGTGTGTGTGTGTGTGTGTGTGTGTGTGTGTGTGTGTGTGTGTGTGTGTGTGTGTGTGTGTGTGTGTGTGTGTGTGTGTGTGTGTGTGTGTGTGTGTGTGTGTGTGTGTGTGTGTGTGTGTGTGTGTGTGTGTGTGTGTGTGTGTGTGTGTGTGTGTGTGTGTGTGTGTGTGTGTGTGTGTGTGTGTGTGTGTGTGTGTGTGTGTGTGTGTGTGTGTGTGTGTGTGTGTGTGTGTGTGTGTGTGTGTGTGTGTTTCC